>MJUU01070425.1:110883-137346 GCA_002080025.1 Modiolus philippinarum
CTACTGGGCTGGTGAATACCCTCGGGGACTAACGGCTTCGACCCAGTGGTAACAAATAACTAAATAAGAGAGGGCGGGAAAAAGAAGTGGGAAGGGAGAAAAGAAAATGAAAGGGATACCGTGAGAAAATGGGCAGAAGAAAGGAGAGGGGCGAATGAAAGGAGAGACACACCTTGTTCGCCCCCTCATTTTACTTGACATTTTTTTCCATTTTCGGAGATTAAATGTATAAGCCCGCACCTGAATCGGTTTTCAGGGGCTCAGGCTACAGAGCTGCCGAGTGCGTCCCAATGACCAGCTGGTGGATAGGGAAATACCCTGTCTATGCGGGATAGTCAGGGCATAATACGGAAAGCGAACCATAATAGCCGAACTATGTGGAGAGACGCCATTCTCCATGAAGTATAAAGACCCCTTCTATATTTTTCTAAAAAGAGCAGAGTCACTTGGTCTCGTATAGAAGGCTAAATTTCCTGCCCCTACCCATTTTCCAGTGGCTATCAAAACTCGTTGCCCGGTTGTCCCTCCCACCTCTATTTCTTTCTTCTTTTACTTACATTTTTTTTTATTTGATTAACTTGTTCTCGTCCTGATATAACTGAAGTATTCCTCACTGAACGTTAAACTCTAACTAATCAATCAATCAAATGTATAAGCAGTCTGGACTCGATTATTCTAGTGTATTCTATCTAAAACATAGTTTGATCATAACCTCTGAAACTGTTTAGATGCAAACTGAATCAAACCTCACATTGAAGTCTTTCCGTCAACGCCAAGCATAAGACTCTATGTCAAAAATATTTTGATCATTACCTTTGATAGTAGACGCAATTTGAAGCATAGAACATATTGATAGTACTGAAGCAATTTTAAGCACAGAAAGTATGAAGATAATCTCCTCTGAAACTATGAAAGCAAATTGAACCAAAGTATACATGAATGATGTATAGATTTCTCTATGATCTGACAATAAACATTCCCCGTTTCCCTTCTTTTTCTTATGTAAATATTTTCAACAGCACTGGGCATGATTTACGACTGAAATCATGGTAAATGCATACTTTGATCATCTATTCAACTGTGACATAGCATTTGTTGAGTAATTATTTTAGTAAGCAAAATCGAGCAGAAATAGGTTTATTATTTATTTATGATAATGTGTTGGTAAGGTGAGCTGCAAAGTTAGAATATGTGATTCCGAATGCCAA
Source organism: Modiolus philippinarum (assembly GCA_002080025.1). NCBI lineage: Eukaryota > Metazoa > Mollusca > Bivalvia > Mytilida > Modiolidae > Modiolus > Modiolus philippinarum. Next base: position 112,092 of record MJUU01070425.1, read on the forward strand.
CAGTGATGAAAATCATCTTTTTAAACCTGTTAACATCTTTTTAAACCTGTTAACATCGGAAAATCCAGCAAGGTCTACGGCTGGATTTGATTTTGAAATATTATTTATTTAACCTTTTGTAAATTTGTATTTCCAGTATACCAGAAAAGTGGGGCAGAGCTGGATCACTGACCCATTGGATAAAATAATGACAATAATAATACAAACAAAATGTAAATTAATTCGGAGAGTTCCGAAATATCCGTCACGTAGGTTTTAATTGACATAAAAAAGTTTACATACATCGCTAAAAGTATTGAACAACCGATCACTCATAATCAATGATAAATATGCGCATACAATATACATTGATAGCTTCTGGAAGATCTCTTGTTTACTTTTTAAAAATCATTCATGGAAAACTCTCATCTCGAAAGTCCCATATTAGAGACTCGTGATCAAGTCCTGCAGGCTCATTTTACTAGTCAGTGGTATAAATATCTGCATTCAAACACACGAGAACTCTTATTTAGAGAAGCCCTTTTGAAAGATTAGATGTGACCGTTTTATAAAACAACTGCAGTTTTTTTCATCACTGAAATTTTGTACAGTACATCCATAAATCCTTGGTCACCTGGTAACCGATGTTTATTGTGGTTTGTTTATTGCCACCAAAACTTTACTTCACCTGTCCAAGGTGCGGTGTGTAGAAATACCGCAAAGGACTTCTTAATGCACTAAGAACCATAAAAGTGCACTAAGGACACGATAGAGATATGCTATGTGCACAATATGAATTGTCGTATAAAAATATATTATTTCGTCAATTTTTATCATAAATGGTTTGTAAATAACGAAGTTATTAGCAGTTTTTTAGGCACGTGCCAACTGCTCTACCTAATCAGGTGATGATTATTGTTGATTGTCAATTAACATCGGTAAGGTAAACAAAAATACTAGGTGTTAGCTATTATTATTATGTTCATAATCGAAAAAAAAAACATTTAAATTTAACGAGTTGCTATAAGAAAATTTGCATGTATTACAGATAATCGTAAATTAACCTACCACACGCACGTGACTTTAAGATATTTACACCTTTGAGAATGCAAAAGGTATTATAATCACGAAAACAGTGTTTTGTTTGTATAATAGTCTAAAAGGGTGTTTTTTTTTTTGAAAAGTAAAACAAAACTACTATGTATTAAACAAACGCAATGTAAAATTTATTCTTATAAGTATTCCACAGAAAATAAATGCCTGTTTCTTAACTGCAGTTTCAAATAAATATCAACCTTTGCCGGCTCGTGTCTCGACTTTAAGCTTGATATCCCACATCTATGGATATTACAAGATATGTAGTGGTATATCATTTTCTCTTATACTAAGCATTTCTTAACCATCCATTTTCAAACTTATATATGGGAAGTGTAACAGTGTTTTTATTTCGCTACAAACATTCTTGCCGGAATACATGAACTACCGTTGAATATTTAAGCCGGAGTCAAAATACGTATCCTATGTTAGTGTATCACCAAGCACTTGGAATAGCCCACACAAGTTCCCGTTACTTCTGACAGAGACATATAAAATTTTATATGTCTCTGCTTTTGATAAGACTGACACGTTGTCAAGTAACATGATTTTTACAGAAATGGGTTCAAAAAGTCAATTTATTAACCCGAATACACAATTTCAATCGGGGACTAGTTACATGTATATTAAATTTTAGCTTCAATAGACAGTAGAAGATCCAAGAAAGTAAGATAAAATGCGTCTGTTTGTTCCTTGCATAGTTTTTTTATATCCTCTTTATTCCGTATAGTTACTAGAGATGAAATATTAATTTGATTTTATACATTTGTAAAAGTACCCGGTTAAAAATGTCAAGTTGGGAATTCTTTTAAATTTATTTCTAATGCTCGTTTGATCCCCAAAAGCTGTTACCAGTTTGTTATTGTGCAAGACTTTTTTGTGTAATGTAAGTAAGCCGATAGCTCTGCGCTAGAGAGAGTCGGACACGTGTGTATATTGAGACAGCAGTGAAATATACACAGACAGAATGTTTTACGACTGTGTTACAATCCCGGGGTTACAATATACAATCACCTTCTGCAGGTAATCATTGTACACTGGCAAATAAACTTCTCGCAAAACGGGAGTAAATGGCATATAAATGATAGATAAACTTATTTAAAAAAAAATCAGTAACCCGGCACTGTAAAGTACATAATATATACTGAATGTAAAATATTTCCATTATAAATTATTCTGGGTATATGTACAGTATATACAAAGAATTTTTTAATCGGAAAATAACATTAAGATGTAAAAGGCTTCATATCTAGAAATAAAAATAGTAAAAAATAACAATAATAAATAAATCAATTAGTAAATAAATAATATGAAAAAGTAAACAAAAATGAAAAAAAATAATGAATTAATAAAAGCAACGAAAAAAAAGAACAATTCTCGATTTTTGTTCAACAAAACGTTTTACTGAAATGAATAATACACGTAAAATAAACGATTAGTTTTCATATATAATGAATATAAGTTAAGACGGTATTACATTTTTCATTTTGTTTATAAAAAAATTCTATTTTTAATAAACAATCATTGATAGTACAACTCTTAACAATCTTTGTGATCCTTGATCGCAAGATTTGTGATCCTCGATCGCAACGGCTGTGACCCTTGATCGCAACGCTTGTGATCCTTTAATTGTATCTCCTGCGATCATTGATATAACAATCCTTGCGATCAATGATGACAATCCTTGCAATCAATGATCACAACACCTGCGATCAAGGATCACAACACTGGCGATCAATGATCGCAAACCTTGTGATCATGCGGTCATTGATCGCATTCCTGGATTGCAATCAATGATCATAACTTTTTTCTGTGATCCTTTTGTGATCCCTTAGTGATCCTTTTGCAGTCAAATTGCCAGGTTGAATATTCCTGGTACTGTATATTATGATTTTATATTATAACAGCCATTTGTGACTTAAACTCAATATTTTTTCCAAAATTGGTAAAAAATGGGAATTTTCCACATTTCAGAATTGTCCAAAGTCCACTGCTATATCGTTACATATGTCAAATATGGAGGATATTTCTTGAACTATGGCAATTAGTTGTACCAAGCAACACATTTGGTGTCTTAAAATAATGCTAAGAAAGACAAAGAGTGTTAAATGTGACTCTGATTACAGAAAATCTTTTTCCCGAAATTGTAAATTTTTGCTCTATATTCACATAAAAATAACAAGAACATGCAAAATGTGTGTTGTATATGACAACAATGCATGAATTACATCAGAATGTGGTATTTCAACAGCCATTGGTCGACTACAACTCAATATGTCTCCCCAAATTGATGAAAAATGGGAATTTTCAACATTTAAGATTTGTCCGTATTTCATCGTTAAATCGCAATATATTTCAAATGTGTAGAATATATCTGCAGATATGCCATTTAATTGTCCTAAGCAATAAATAAATTGTCTTTAAACCATTGTTTAGAAAAACAAAGAGTGTTATATGTGACTCTAAATACTGAAAATTTTACCCCTACCCCAACAAATTTTCAATGAAATTGGTGTTTTTCGGTCTATGTTGCATGAATTAAATCATGATTGGTATTGTAAACCCATCGGACGACTAGAACTCAATATTTCTCCCCAAATTGATGAAAAATGGGAATTTTCGGCATTTCAGATTTGTCCATTGTTAACTGTTAAATCGCATTATGTATCAAATCTATAGAATATATCTGCAGATATGCCAATTAATTGTTCTAAGCGATACATTAGATGTCTTAAAACATTGTTTGAAAAACAAGGGGTGTTGAATGTGACTCTAAATACCAAAAATTATACCCCTACCCAAACACAATTCCCTTAAAATTGTCATTTTTTTTTGTCTATGTTGGGATAGAAATAACCACCACACGCAAATTCTACGTTGCATATAACAAAATTGCATGAACACTATCATGATTTGGTATTTCAAATCCCAGTTGTCAGCTTAAACTCAATTTTTTGTCCAAAATTGAAAAAAAATGGAAATGTTTAGCATTTCAGATTTGTCCAAAATTCACTTTTAAATCGTTATATATGGCAATTCAGGATGATTTATTTGCAGATATGCCAATTTATTGTCTTAACCGATACATATGTTATTGAAAAACACTGTTTAGAAAAATAAGGAGTGTTCAATTTGTCTCTAAATACTGAAAATCTTACCCCTACCCCTACAAATAACTAAATACCGAAGTTACTGTAAATTTACTTTCTGCATATGCGCATTTCGACAAATTATGTCTCATCAGTGCAGATAAAATCTAAATGTTTGGAAGACCATAGAATCAAAAATGTTTAGAAACTGACAGAGAACAAATAACCAAAGTGATCTAAATGTAAAGCCAAAATCTGCTAAGGACAGAGCTTACAAAATTACAAAATTACACTTAAAAATCTCCAAAATATGACCGTCTGTACATATAAATGAACGAAGCATAATAATGTTTTACTTTCTTTGCAAAAGATGCATTTGATACATCATAATATATAATTTTGACACCAAAATACCCGTAAGATTAAATATTTTGGACGATTATCTTGAAAAATGGGAATTTTCTTGATTTCAGAATTTTCCGAAATTCAAAGTTAAATCGCTAAATAACTGCCCATAAACCGGGCGCATGATCTTATTTTTGATATATGGGAGGCTCTGTGTGTTTTGGTTTTTGAAAATGATATGTCATTGGACCTTTATACAATGCTGATTAAAATGAAATAAATTGTGTTGAATATGTGTGGTAAGGGGTAATATGTTTGTAATTTATGAGACTGTAGTTAGTCTAAAAGGCTTAAAAGCATACTTTGTAATTGCTTAGAAATGATGGCATGCTATTTAATCAACATTTTGAAGTTTTATATCAATTTCATGAAGTATTTGCATTTCAAAGTCAAAACAGCAGAAATTCTGAAAAATGGAAAGTCCCATTTTGCTTACAATTTCGGACAGAAAAGTCGAAAAGAGATCTTTTGAAAAAAATTAATCTACTTTTGCATGTCAGTTGTAGTGATATACACGCAAGAATTTCCGTTAAACATTATCTTTTCATCATTTAGAGCCTGAATATTTCAAATTTTCTCTTAATTTTTAAGGGCAGAGGTGCTAATTTTGACATTTATGAACCTATAATATGTCTGAAACTAAATTTTTGTGTATAATTTATTGCTAACATATCATAAATTATTACTGCATCGGCAATTATTAAATATATATTCATATTTTCACGACCCTTAAGCCAAAAGGTCGATATTGTGAAAAATCTAAAATTCCGAAAAATTCCATTTTTCAACAATTTTTTTACCAAAAATAAAAATTTTATTGACTTAAATGGTCAAATGACGAGGGTTGTTTATCTGAAAGGAATTGACAGCCTAAAGTCGACATTTTCGCAATTTTTTGCAGGGGTAGGGGTAGATTTTTTGTATCCCCAGATCATAAAATTTGCGTAAAGTACCCACACTTGTGTTAATTGTAAAGCATATTAAATTAGCTTTAATTTGATACCACATTTTATTACATATTTCTTATCTGTAAAAAATTATGGAGCTTAAAAAATGAAACTTATGTTAAAACGAAAATACAATATTTTTTCGGGTGTACTATATAAGTGGCCCTATACTGTCTACGCGTGCAGGTAATGTTCGTGTTAACATGTTTTAATTTGAAGAGGGGACATAGAAGGTCTGAAAAAAAACCCGGTCTGGTTCGGAAGTGGGGGGGGTGTTATGTACGGAAAGTGTTTTCAGTTCACGGACTACTTTAAATGTTGAAAACTGACAGTCTGTAACACTCTGAACTTCGCTCAATGAAACGAAATTCTTTTGACTGGAAGTTTCATTATTTTATTTATATCAAAAAGCAAAAACACCTAATAAGAGAAAAAAAATACTATGAAGGACCTGTTTTCCACAAGCTGCTTTCTATTCATGTATTTTAAGCGAAATCGAAACGTATATTGCCTCGCCAACAGAACTTAAAAATGACGCAATAAAAAGGGTATCTAGTGTGTATTCAATTGAGAGTGATAATTGGCAAGAGACAAATTGATAAGATCTCTCCAGTATCATAAATTTGTTATAATATGGTGAATAAAAGGATATGGAGTAAATGCACATGAGACAAAGTCTCTACAAATACATGGTAAAAACAAGCAAAGGAACAACGCTTTTATTGTTGTTCTTCATCTTGAAGTCGCCATGAGGCCTTCAACAATGAGCTTTGCTCATACCTCATAGTAAGTTCAAGACGGTCCCTAGAACCGGTTTAAGCGGAATTCTTTGCTAATTGAAGCGGAATTCTTTGCTAATTGGCGAGCAACGCTACATCCATGTCTTTCTTGGTCATGGGTGCGGGATTGTATGTTTGTTCTATAAACACAAACTATATATATCCAGTGGAAGAGTTAAATGGGGGACGTACCATTACTGGCTGCAGTGAACCCCAAACATTGTCTTTCTTAACTCTATTTAACTCATTTGGACAATGTGAGAAAGTTTCAGTTGATATATATTGCTGTATTTTGGAAAACAAAATATGGTTTAATTTCACCGGAGTATATGAATGAAATACATTTTCTGCAATTAAGTTATCTCCTGCTTTTAGTCATGCTTTTTTTTACACGTTGTGGACAATTATCTTAGTGCAAGTTAACGATGCTTTGACTAAAATATAATAAATAAGAATTCAAGTGCGTCCCATCTAGATTACAAGGGGAGATAATTCAATATTGGTACATTATACATATATTACACAAATAAAAATTCAAACTAGCAGAGAGCAGTAATGATATTATTTACACAAGCTTATTATGTTAGAAACTTTTAACAAGTTTGTAACTGATTAACTACGTATACATTGTATCTGCGATGCTGGACTACAGTGAGATTTGTAAAGACGGTGTACTGGATTTTGGCGGGTGTTCTGAGTACCATACAAAACTTGGTATGCTTATTTCTTCGACATTCCCCAATATATCCGAAATATGTACACTGACGACACAAAATACCACTGTTTGACGAGTGTTTCACATTTTTGTTTATGCCAAGTATTGTGTTCCATTATGCACCATAGTGAGACATTGTTAGCTCCCCTTAATAACACAGTGAAACTAATAGGTTGAAATTTAATATGTATTGTGAAGAATATTACAGTTATTTATACTCTATGAAGAAATTTTAAAACTTAAACGAACAAAAAAGTGAAACATTTATGTTGGATCATTCATTCAATTTTACACTGGATCCAAATTTAAAAGACAGTTACATGTATACCTATACTATGAAATATAATTATGAATATTCAGTTTTGAAATTCCGTTAGATAATTAGGACCTACCCTGTCTTCAAACCTTTTCCTGAATTATTTTTTCACATTATTTCCGTTAGCCTGACCATTACCAATATAGAGTTAATTCCTGCTTCTTGAAGTCGAGTATTGAGAGACATGTTCTATTAATATGATCCATATTTCACGGGAACAATTGTATTTGAATATGTTTTATAAGTAATTAATGTCATTTGTTTTTATTACTATATGATTGCATTTGTTCATTTCTATGAGTCTAATTTGCAAATAAAAAATTATTATAAAATAATAATCTGCAAAGATCGACCAGTATGACAGCAGTTCGACTATACAGAAGCCTGTTTTGATAAAGACACACTGATATGATTTGTAAACATTTGCAGATTGTGCCAGATGACATGGTTGTATATTGTGTCATGTAGCCACGTGCTATCACTAGACACTGGATATTGTGGATTGAATTAATTGAAAAGAATAAACAACAGGTGTCTTTGGGAAGCCCCAGTGATCACGATGTTCGTGTGCATTGAAGTGTGTTGATGTATTTCTAATTTTATTCCTTTTGATATAAGTTTTTTCGTAAGACCTTCTTTCTTAAATTCGAAGCAAAATCTACTAATAAAATCCATAAAATATGTGTTTAAATTTATTTATTTATTTTGGTTGGAAATTATCTCATATTTATTTTCATGAAGTTTGTGACAACAGTACAATTCGCCGGTATGAAGATTTCGGAGGCAGAAGCCGATCAAGTGAAAATTTCACTTAATGTATTGTTCATTAATAAGATAGTTGTACTAGGCCATCTACGAACCGGCAAGAACGAAGGGTCCATACAAACACCTAAGAATACCCAAAAACACTTAAGAACAGTGGCGGATCCGGACTTTCTCCTGCACGTGTGTGTGTGGGGCGACCCATAATTTTTTTCAAAAAAAGGAGGGGGCTGAACTCAATTTTCTGAACCCCCAGGAATTTTGATACTTTCCAATCTAAGGGGCTCACCCCCTGGGTCCCCCTGACCATTCCCCCATCCCCACTTTCGTGAATACCTTAAAATACATCGAAAACAATTACATTGAGGTGAATAGGTAAAAATACACAAATATCTATATCAAATATCAATTCAAACCGCAAAAAAAAAATTTGGTTCTGTGTGAGAAAGGAATGAAAAGATGGTGCATTTTTCTGAGAAGCCGTTTGAACAAGTATCTCGATATTTCTGTAAATAAAAAGAAATGAGTTGAATCATTTATGTATTGAAACAATAATTATTTTATGCTATTAAAACGCTATGAAACTGCAATCTACAGGTACCGTACGTGTAAGTTGATTGGGGTTATATTTTTTATCGATTATTCTCTTTGACATGCCCCAAGGTTAAGTAAAATAACAAGAGAAGAGAAATTTTTTTAATCGTTCTTTATTTGTAGAAAAAAATGGATTATACAAGATTTTAGAAGAAAAAAAAATGTTTTCGAAAGATAGTTAAGACTGAGAAGTTTCAAAGCAGTGATTTAATGCAAATCGATACCTTAAAATCTTAAAATCAGGCATTTTCTGAAAATGTGTAAAGAAATTATAACAAAACAGACTCTGGATTTTACTGAAATACGGAAGCTCTTATCGGCCACTATTTTTTCCCAAAGATTATCATAGTCAAAAGTCAAGATATACTTTTAAACATTCCAGATAATAATTTGAAAATTCAGTATAAATTTAAAATTCAAGATAGCACAGTTAGTACAATACGTTGAAAATTCCGGATAAAAGGTTTAAATTTCAAGACAAAAAGTTGAAAATTGAAGATAAAAAGTTAAATATTCAAAATAAAAACATGCAAATTCAAGATTAAAGTGGAAAATTTCAGTTACAAACTTTTAATAATTTAAGATAATGGGTTGAAAATTCAAGATAATGGATTGAAAATTCAAGATAAAAAGTTGAAAATTCAAGATGATAAGTTGAAATTCAATATGATAAGTTGAAATTCAAGATTAGTTTGATATAAATATGGTAAAACATCGACTTTTTCGAAGACTGGATCCACGGATGGAACGGAGGATTTTTCTGAAAATTGTTAATTTCGTGCAAAAGCTTAAGTCAATTATTGACAAAATGGCCAAAAATCGACTTTTACTCCCCTTTTTCTGGAAATTTACTAACCCTAACCCTATTAAAACCAATTTTTCGTTATTTGAAATACAATAAATAAAAGATATGTCAACCCAACTAAAATCATTCTAAATAATATTTTTAATTTTAAATAATTAAATTATATTGTAAATCGTCCGCGCGAGACCTACAAAGGTATTCAAGGACGTTAAACATCTCCCAGTTAATTAACCCCACCAAAGTAAATAAACATGCAATGATACACATGGATGCATATAATTCCTTGCTGCACTACAGACAAATTAAACTTATTCAGCTAAATTTTAATATTTAGAAAAAATATCTTTTCTCAGAAACTACTGGTTCAATTAGAACCAAACGTGGTCACAATGGTCCTTAGATGGTCCCTTCGAGAATGTATCCGACAGGTTCGTACCTCATCCAAGACAATCGCCAGCGGGAAAAGTAATTTAAACACTGGACTTTTTGGAAAACGGATTGAAAGATCTCAGAAACTACCTGTCCAATTAGAGCCAAACTTAGTCACACTGGTCCTTAGATAGTTCCTTCCAAAAAAGGTATCCGACAGTTCCGTACCTCATCCAAGATAGCCGACAGCGATGAACATAATTTTAACATTGAACCCTATGGGAAAACACAAAGATCTTATTCTCAGAAACTATTAGTCCAATTAGAACCAAACTCAGTCACAATGGTCATTAGTTGGTTCCCTAAAAAATATGACAGGTCCGTACCTCATCCAAGATAGCCGCCGGCGGGTAACATAGTTTTAGCATTGGATGCTATGGAAAACGCATTCAAGATCTTCTCATAAACTAATAGTCCAATTAGAACCAAACTTGGTTACTATATTCCTTAGTTGGTCGATACCAATAAAGGTGTAAGACAGTTCCGTACCTCATCCAAGATGGCCGCTATCGAAGAACAGAATTTAACATTGGACCTTATGAGAAAACTGAATGCATCACACTCTGAAAAATGATAGAATGTGCCACAACTAGATAAATGGGGCTAACATCATAAAAAGTTTGAAATTACTAGGACAAATGGTATCTGAGACGTGCCTCAGAAAAGTTCATCCGCACTTGAAGAAAGAAAAAATAATAATAATAACAAGCTATAACTTTGATCGAGGAGTAAACCACAAAAGTCCTCCAAACTCATATCGGATTTCATGGCATTATTAGACCCCTTTGAAAAACCCTCATTATAATTTGCTTTATATACATGCAGCGAAAACACATTTTTCAAAATTATAGTTTTATTGGGTTTGGTTTCCATGTCAAAAAAGTGTTTAATTAACAATAACAACCAATTTCAAATTCCCTTTAAAAAAGAATTTGGCCAGAGGTTCTACTTATTATTTAGGTAATGCAATTGTCTGTAAAAAATAATTAACAAAGATAGGATTTTCTCAGAATTAAGTTTTCTGGTTTGGTTTCCAAGGCAACAAAATGCTTCATTGTTCATTACTATCGACCTAAAAACAAATTTGCGCAGGGATACCCTTGCAGTCTTGGTAATACATACTGCTGCGATCAAAGCATACCAAAAAGTATATTACATATGTTTTTTCTCAAAATTCCCTTTTTTATCAGAAACCCAATAAAAAAAAATAAACAAAAATTCTGACTTATTTCCATAGCATTCAAACGCTCTTTTGTCCATTTCACCCAATTTCAGACCCCTTCCAAGCATTTTTGAAATTTCCAATGTTGTGGAACTTTTTCCAGACATGACACACAGCTTTCCGATAAAGTTCCATGGAGCTGGTCTTAATAGTTTTTGAGAACAGTGTGAGATATGGCATTAGAAATTTCATTTTCCTATACGGTTACTATGGACGACCCAACCCCTTTTTGAGGCCCAAAATGTATCCTTAATGAACCTCATTTGGAAACCTTCTTTTCTTGAATAGCTAGATAAATGGGGACATCCTACAAAGTTTGAAAATTCTAGTTCTAATCTGCTCCAAGATCAGGTTTTGACAAGTTCTTAGGGACGCGAATAAAGAAAGAGAGCGAAATAATAATAAGTTTTTACTGTGTTCGCAGGCAAAGCAAAAAAGTCTCCTAAAAGAATTCCTATATAGGATTTTTGGGCATTTTGAGACCCCCAAAAAACAATGGACAAGGGTTCCCTTTTAATCTTGTTTATACATATTACGGAAATCAAAACATATCTTATATAAGAAAACATGCTTTTCAAAAAATTTCAAGTTTTTGATATTGTTTCAATGGCAACAAAATAATCCACCATTCATAACAATCAATTAAAAACCTTTAATAAATTGACCTCCCTTACAATCAATGCCATACATATTGCCGTAATAAAAAAAACTAGATGTTGTCGGAAACGACAGCTATCCCCGCACTCCCTGTTTGACACCGAAAACAGTTGTTATACACCCTTGGCATTTTTTTTCATTATTTTTTAAATCTACCTATTGATCATCATTATTGTTACTAAAAGAATTCTAGGATATATGGTTAATAAGTAGAATTCCAAAAATAAGTGGTCTTTGAGACTTTCAGGAAATTTACCAAGATTGGAATCAATATTTTTGAAATCCAATTATGAAAATGTTCGTCCTAAACTACAGAAACATTTTAAGTATGGTTGCTAGGTAGAATTCCCAAAAATAAGTGGTCTTTGAGACTTTCAGGAAATTTACCAAAATTGGAATCAAATATTTTTGAAATCCAATTTATAAAAATGTTTGTCCTAAACTACACAAACATTTTAAGTATGGTTGCTAGGTAGAATTCCAAAACATAAGTGGTCTTTGAGACTTTCAGGAAATTTACCAAATTGGGATCAAATATTTTTGAAATCCAATTGATGAAAATGTTCGTCCTAAGCTACACAAACATTTTAAGTATGGTTGCTAGATAGAATTCTAAAAAAATAAATGGTCTTTGAGACTTTCAGGAAATTTACCAAAATTGGAACTGCCTTTCAGAATCCTATGTTATCAAAATTTTGTTTTTTCACCAAACACTTGTCAGAATATAAGATAATATGCCAAAATTTAAAAAAAAATAAGTGTCTTTGACATTTTCAGGAAATTTACCAAAGTTGGAACCGGAACCAAAATTCCAAAAGCTTATTACAAATCTATAGACTATATGCAAAATTCTGCATAAAGATTTGATCCCTAAATCCAAAAATGTAGGAGGAGTTTGCGTCACATGCCACATGTGTCTAATACACATCTTTGGGTCTTTGTTAAAATTGACATCATGGGGCCTCTTGTTCGCACCAAGACCAATATAAAAATCCGAAAGCTTATTGCGCATCTACAGACTATATGCAACAATTCTATAACAAAATTAAATCCATAAATCCATAAATGTAGGAGGAGTTCGTGTCACATGCCACATGTGTAAAAATTGACATCATGGGTCCTCTTGTTCGCACCAAGACCAATATAAAAAATCCGAAAGCTTATTGCGCATCTGCAGACTATATGCAACAATTCTACAACAAAATTAAATCCCTAAATCCAAAAATGTAGGAGGAGTTTGAGTCACAAGAAAAGTGTGACGGACGGACGGACGGACGGACAGACGGAGGGACGGACGGACGGACAGACGGACGGACGGACGGACGGACGGAGGGTATAACATTATCGAAGAAAGTTCGGGGATAACAATATAAGAGCGGAAAATATAATTTTCTTATAATTTCAATTTGTTGGCATGGATACCAGGACAACCGTACTTACTTTGATATGTGCAATACTTTTGAACTCCATCATATATGACACACAACCTTTCTATGGGGTATTATGAAGCTAGTGATAGTAACTTTTGAGATACAGTAGAAAACAATCAAAACATTCAGAATGACATTTTCCCATAAGATAAATGTACTATGGAAGACCACACCCTTTTTTGAACTCAAAGTGTACCCTTAATGATCCGCTTTGGAAAAAAAATCTGTCTTGCACAACTACATACATTTGTGTATATGGGGTTAACTTCCTACAAAATTCAAAGATCTAAGTCGAATGGTCTCTGGGATATTCTTCGGACAAGTTCATCTGGACACAAAGAAAGAAAGAAAAATTAAAATCTATAACTGTATTAGGATGCTTATATTAAAGTCTTTCAAAGAAACTCCCTAATCAGAATCCTTTGTCCATGGATTGTTCGTTCTTTGACGGACGGTTCGGGTCTCACTTACTTTCTTAGTTTAAAACCAATTCTATACACACAAGAAAATTTTATTTTCTGTCACGTCAAGTTTCATCCAACTGCGAGAACTTGTAATTTTCCCCCCTTTTAGCTCACCTGGCTATAGCCAGGGTGAGCTTTTACCATTTCTTTGCGTCCGTCGTCCGTCGTCCGGCCGTCGTATTCAAAAATCTTCTCCTCTGAAACTAGTGGGCAAAATAAAATCATACTTTGCCTGGATCATCGCCAGGGTATGTAGTTTCAAAATTATATCTGAGGAGTCTGAAAACCAAACAACATGGCTGCTGTTACTAAAAATAGAACATAGGGGTAAATTGTTGTTTTTGGCAAATAACTCAAAAAATGTTTCAGATATGACAGGGATAAAATTGTTCAAAATGCCGAAATCTATCTGCTCTGCAATTTTTAAGAAAATCAGAAAACCCGTCTGAGAGTTATAGCCCTTTTTCCGTAAATTTTTCAAAATTTGTGCATTTTTTATTAAACTGTAACAGATAGAGGTTAAGTGTAAATTAAAAAAAATGTTCAGCATATCAAGATTTGTATACTCTGAAATTTTGAAGAAAATCGAAAGGCCTGTGTATGATTTATTGGCCGTTTTTCACTAATTTTTTTTTCTTCCAATGCCATATGGTTTATTGGTTATTTCCCTTGAAATCTGTGTTCAAATCTTTTTTGGCTAACTTTTCTCTTTTAAGATTTAGAGAAATTCCCTGCTATCACTTCATTAAAAAATATTTCTTCGATAATTAAGAGCAAAAACAGTGTTTTTTGTGCAAATTTCTGCAATTTTTTTCAAAAATACTTTCTTAATCTTTACCTTATTTCATGTCATAATGATATTGTGTATTTACAGGGATTTTAGTGTTTTAATCAATATGGCATCTGCTGACATGAATGTTGAAGTAGTTTTTCAGCTTCATAGATTTGTTAAAATTATTAGTAATTTAAGCCTTTAGTGAGCAGTTGATGAAATTAACTTGAAAACCACTGGATGGATTTGAACCGAACTTGGCATTATATTATGCTTAGAGGTGCTGACTATAATATACATTTGTCTTCTATGTTGCGGATTTTGTAAACGTTGATTGGTTCCTGCAATTCTTACAATCTACAGTGTTTTTGCGCGAAAAGTTAGTGTACTCCGTTGTTGATGCGTATAACAACGCAACCACGTGGGTTATTTGAGGTTTGCACAGGGTGATTTTCGTACAACTTGTTTCCGATTTTTATTTCACATGCTGTCGTACTAGAATGTAATTATTTACCTTGTTTTGTGAAATTGATACAAAAGCAATGGGCAAGAAAACTTTTATACTCATATTCCTCACGAAAAGACACTGCATTTGTCGTATGTATTTGTAAACAGTACCCCCGAAAGACACAACCCCTGCAACTGATTGAAAGGTTATGTTAATTTGTGTATTACTATAACTGATTTGTTTCAATCGTAAAGCTAATTTTTATGCTGATGTATTAAAAATGTTTTATTTCTTATCAGTGGTACATATAACGTGTACATAATTTAAAAATCAGTAATCACCTAATTGTCTAAGTTATAAACATGGCTATCACGCACTAATGTGTGTGATAAATAGACACCTTCATCTTCAGGAATGTGGCTGTAATATAATCATAATCTAAAAGAATCTCGTGGAAATTTCTTATAGAAGACAAAAAAAAAAAATATCATCGGCTAAAGAGCTAGCACTGTGAGTTAGGCTACAAGTAGGAATCTATTATACGGTGCGGCTTCGCCTTACCGTATAATAGATTTCTACTTGCAGCCTAATTCACGATGTTAGCTCTTTAGCCGATGATAATATATAATGTATTGTGGCTTTTTTGCCTTAATGTCATCCAGCATGGCCATCTGCAGGAAACTTAATTTATTACTCGACTGTATGGATAACTAAATACCGAAGTTACTGTTAATGTTACTGTCATGGAAAGAGTAAACAAAGAATTTCTTTATCTGAAACAACTTGGCTAGTCACAATGTATCTTAGATGGTCCCCTTCAAAACAGATGTCCTTCAAGTCTGCACCTTATGCAAATTGGCTACCAATGGGAAACATAGTTTAATATAGGAGTACATTGAAAGATCTTCTTCTTTAAAACCATTTGGCCAGTTGGAAATAAACTTTGGCACAACACTTAATTTTCTTTAAAATTGTGTTCTGCAGATCCATCCCTTATCCAAG
The DNA here is from genome assembly GCA_002080025.1 of Modiolus philippinarum. Lineage (NCBI taxonomy): Eukaryota > Metazoa > Mollusca > Bivalvia > Mytilida > Modiolidae > Modiolus > Modiolus philippinarum. The sequence goes on from MJUU01070425.1 coordinate 128,002, forward strand.
ATGGCATGCAAAAGGGAAAATAGTTAAATTTAAGTTGGATCATATAACATAATTGTTTATTTACATAGTTTGAAAATGAGACCCTTTAACATATAAGTTTATTTGAAGTTATGTATTTGCCATGGTCCAGATGAGTGATACAAGCTCTTGAGAGCCTCTTGTTCTGTTTTCCATGACAACAGGCGAATCTTTGAGTCTTATAGACATAAAACCAAGTCTTCATGTGCTAAGAAACCTTTCTATAAAATTTTGTTTAATTCTGAACACTTCTATTTTCCCGCCTTTTTGCCGATTCCATTGAAACTGGTACCATTTTGAAGTTTGGATGACAAAAAACAAATTCCCCATATACTAAACATCTTTTCTAGAAAGTTTCATCCAATTCTGAGTCCTTTCATTTTCCCGCCTTGTTATCTTATCATTTCGATGAAAATTCGAAGACCGGATATCATGTTTTTGGATAGGGATTTACCTTTCTTTCATGTTTGGCCAAGAAAAGCCGATGTCACCCCAGACAACCAATTCGATTAATCAACCTCCATCGCAGCCTCAAAATCTCCCTAGAAATTATTTTTTTGTTGAAATCGTATACAGTTGAAATTCTGGCGGCAATTTCGGAATGGCATCAATTTTGAAACTTTCTCGTATACATTCCTTTCTCTCATTTTATATAACATTTTTGTAAAATATGAAGAAATACAGTTTAGCAAATCCTTGGATATTGAATCCTCAATTTTCAAATGTAAAATGGTGGCCATCTTGAAAATGGCGGCAATTTTGGAAATTTTAAACACACAACATACAACTTCAGATGGTGGTCAAACTTGGTGCAACGATTGAAATCATTTCATTCAGCCATTCCAAAATAATATGTAGGAAAATAATTATTGCAATAATGATAATAAGTTTAACTAGATTTGCAATTGCATGCAATAGTCGATGTGAAACCAGACAACCAATTCAATGATTCCATCTTATTTGCAGCTTTAGATTGTACCTAGAAATCAATTTTCGTTGAAATCAAACAAAGTCGAACTTTTTACGTATTTAGGTCTGAATCTTGGAAACGGTGACCATTTTGAAAAAAAAATTGTTCCACAAAATTCCTTCCTTTCATCTTACTGAACATTTATCCAAATTAGAACTTAATTCCTCTAAGTAGTTCCTGAGACATAGAATCCCCAATTTTGCAACAAAAATTGGCGGCCATCTTGAAAATTTCAAACGCACAGCAAACAACTTCAGATGGTGGTCAAACTTTATGCAAAGTTTCAAATCATTCTTATTAGCCATTTCAAAATAATCGCTCGGACAAGAATTATTGGAAGAAGAAAAAAAAAAAAAAGAACTAGATTTGCTATTTCAAGCAATAGCCGATGTCACCCCAGGCCACCAATTCGACGATTCCATTTTCTTTGCAGCCTCAAATTTACCTACATATCAATTGTCGCTGAAAATGGTGGTCCAACTTAGTGCACATTTTGAAATCAATTCATCCTGCCATTTTAAAAAAAAATCGCTCTGACAAGAATTATTGAAAGCATGAGAAAAAAATTTAATAAGAATAATAATAATCATAAAAACGTCGAATAACAACATGTCACCCCGCCTACGTCTGGGGTTACAAAATAATCAGAAGAAAAGAACAATAAGAACATGTCACCCTGAGGTTGTCTGGCATGACAAAATAAGTCTACCTACTTCATTTGGGAGACTTAACTAAATTTGCATTTGAGAGCAAAAGCTGATTGTGCCCAAGACGGTCAATTCAATGATTCAAAATCATTCTCAGCTTCGAAACATACCAAGTAATCAATTTTCGCGTAAATTCTTTCCTTAAGGGGGTAGACCTGGGGAAGCCTAAACTTTTCCACTTGTTTAATTTTCTTAATATTTTCAGTACTAAAACTAGTTATGTTCATGTCGACTTTCAACAATTTTCAACAATTTTTACCGTCATGCTTCATGTCTAGTGGTAAGCAAATATACCCTGTTTCCTCATGTTATTTGGTCCGTTCAGGACTTAATTGTGGTGTTTGTGGTTAATTGGCTCTAATTAAACTTGTATTTGATATAAGATTATTTCAAATGCACAATTCTGTAGTTTAGAAATCTATGAAAGTAAGCGTGAATAATGATAGTAAATTTAACTAGTATAAACTGAAATACATGGGCGTTCTGAATAGCACAGGCTGAAAACTTTACTCTATTTTGATCACTATTAAACACTCCTTGTAAAAAATTCTGTCGTTTAATTTTCACCAAAAACTGAGAAAAGAAAGAAAACTAGTATATGTATCATATATTAAATTTTTAGAAAATTCTACCGTCCGATTTTTTCTTAATTTAGAATAAAATGGGTTAAAAACAATAAAATTGCTGAATATGTGCTATAAATTACCTCCCTTGGAATTAGTCCGACTTTTACATATTTTCATTATCTATGTACAGTATTGCAAAAATGTAGCGTAAAGTGCACTCATTATAAATAACTAGATGTTGGGTATTTGCTTTCATGACCAAATGAATATTTATTTTCTGTGTGGAATTTTTTTTTTACAATTTTGAAATTTTTTTATTACCTATTGAAAGGATTCTATTTGTTTTTGTAAGTAATAAAAAGGTGAAAAACAGAGTTATCTCCTCCTACCCCAGGTCTACCCCTTAAATACCAAATTACCGAAGTTACTGTAAAATTTTCTTTCTGCATATGGCCATTTAAGTGCAGATTAAACCAAAACATTAAACATCCGTCTTTTGATGTACTTGCTTTTGCATTGTCTCTGGACTTTGATTTATGTAATCTTGTGCTTTGTTCCTTCGGTATTCTACTGCCGTTGTTTAATGAAATTTGATCAGATTCTGAAAAGCAGTTCCTGAGATATTTAATTCTCAATTTTGAACGTAAAGTGGCGGCAATATTCGAATGTCAGACATTTCGAAAATCATAAAACCTTTTGTTCAAACTTAAGATTGTAATTATAGTATAACTAATTGAAAGTCGTGAATATCAATAAAAATGTCACGAGTGCCGAAGAACGCAGAAGGATTAAACGAGTTGCAGAACTTTGTTCCACAACGAGTTCAATCCACTGCGTTGATCGACACGGGTGACATTTTAATTGATATTCATGATGGTCGATTAGTTATGCTTTTTATTATATATATTTTCTTATCAAAAAACCGAAATTTAAGATGTGGATTATTTTTTTTCATTTCAATACCCCACTTGTTTACTTGACGACGACATTGAATATATATTGTGACGTCGCTTCATGCAGTGACTACAAATGCTTTATTTCCACTGGTGACAATATGACATTTATTTAACTAAGAAAACTCGATAAATCACCGTTATCTAAATAATAATGCAACTTATTGCCAAGTTCGAAATTGTTTGGTTCAGCTACTTCAAAGAAATCGATCTGACAAACATTTTTGTTAGAAATAGAATGCGTAGAATAATAACTATTTTCCCGATTTTTTCTGGGTGACAAAAGTGAATTGCAATTCTTATTTGCAGCATCAAAATTTACTTAGAAATCAATTTCCGTTGAAATCGGACAAAGTTAAAATTTTATTTAAGCAGAATCAGTTATGATAGTTATATCCAGAAAAAGGCAGTATATGAAATCTTTGTTAGCATTATTTAGTTTCAGTTTTTATGGGTGATATCGACATAATCTAAAAACTAAAAGAAGTAAATATATTAACAGTATACCTGGTAATATTTTATCACTGAAATAAAAAATATGTTAATCATTGCTTTGGACGGTTCCATTTTGAAGTTTATTTTTCGTGAAGTCTCGTTCGTAACAAGACAGAGAAAGATCTGCAATGAGAGGTCATAATTTGTACCCATGGCAATACAAATGACCTGTTGTAAACAATGTTGCTAAAACGAACAAACATGTTGACCAGCAAAAGATTGGGTGCCTTAATCATATCATCACATGTCCAAGAACAATGATTTTGTAAGTAACATTAGAGAATAATCCTTGCTTTTTTTTTTACAAGAAATGAACTGCACACCATACAATTAAAAAGATAATCTAATAGTAACACATTCCAAATTCTTGTGATTGTTTCAGGTTTGACAAGATTCCAAAAAATGAAAAATCATATATACCAACTATTTTCGACTCAAAGAAGAGACCCGGAAACATGTATATCGCCTGAAGTGGGAATTGAAGACATTGATAAACCACAGGAAGCAGATCAATATAAATCAGAAGGTATCGTACAAAACAAAGATATGAAAGGTACTGCTAATGGTTAAAAAATGATTTTAAGGAGGTTCGCTCCTCATGTTTTGGGATTTTCGTCAGATTTTCGGAATCCTCGGATTTTATCCATTTAAAAGTATTATATTTTTTTGCCCATTGACCCCCTTATTTTTTTTCCATAATTTCATTTTACACATCTTTGTAAGCATTCTATAAAAATTTCATTTTATTCTATTTATTTTGTCACATTCATTCATGGTTAAACCTTATTAATGTTAATCCTACGAAAAATCAGAGGAGTTCGGTTTCCCGCCAAATTTTCAATCACTTAAATCTCAAAATCTAGATCATCAACCTATCAATTTTTTCACTTAAATTGTTTCTTTTTTAATTTTCTAACATTAAATCATGTTTATTTGAAATACTATTTATTTTCAAATGGAGGAGCGAACCCCCTCAAACGATGCCTAGAAATATTCCAAAAGGCATGAAAGAAGGATACGGTTATCAAAAACATAATAATGTAAAACAAAATTTGAAAACAGAACTAAACATTTATCACTGAAGTATTTGAAGCGTCAAAATCATTTGAAATTATACAAAGTTAAAATTTTGACTGATATTTGCGGCCATCTTGGAAATGTCTGCCATTTGGAATATATTTTCGTTTGCAATGTAAAACTCTGCCTACAAATCCATTTTCATCGAAACCTGGTAAAATTGAAACTTTTTACGTATTTTGGCTGCCAGCATGGAAATGGCAGCCATTTGGAATGTTTTGCTTTTTTCTCTTCTCATTGAACATTAATACAAAATATGATTAATTTCTTCAGAGCGGTTCCTTAGATATTGAAACCTCAATTTTAACGTAAACATCTTGGAAATTGCGGGCATTTTGAAAATAAATGTCGCTATATACACATCACTTTATGTTGGCCAAACTTTGTGCCAAATATGGGTGAATTTACAATGTCGAAATGTTCCAAGAAACCAATTTTGAATGCAATCCGACAAAGTTATAAGAAATTCTTATTTTTGTAGACATTTCTTAAATAGTGGGTCATTTTGAAAAAAAAAAACAACCTTTATATAGTGGTCAAATTTGTTTTGGACCAAATATGAATAAATTCTGTCTAGGTATAATTCAGAAATAGGCCAGACAAAAAAAAGTAATGAATGATAATTGAGAAATTGAGAAACGGACCAAAATAATATATCGTCCCAACTACGTGACGACGTGTTTGGCGACATTAGTATTAAAATGTTTAGTGAACAAAATAGCATTTAACATTAATTATAAGTGGTCCTTTATTTGTACGGTTAAATTCCTAAGTTTCACAAAGAATTACAAAGAAATGCTTGTTGTCGTCAAAAAATTGTCTTTTATTTCGATGTTTTCACTTCATAGTCCGACAAAAGTTTATGATAACCAAAGAAAAAAAATTGCTATTAGTGAACAAAGAAAAAAGAAATAATTATTATCAAAGATTGTAATATAGTTCATGAAATATATTTTGTTAGTTGTTAACAAAAAAATTCCATCAGTAATTCTTCTGGAAATATCCTCTTATTAAATGTATTTCGAATACTTCGCATCGCCTATTTGTCAAAAACAACGGCAGTAGAATACCGAAGGAACAAAGGGTTGATATTCACAAAAATCGAAGTCCAAAGGCAGGGCAAAAACGAGAACACAGAAAACAATGACGTTAGACACAAAAACAATGACGCCAGACAGACACAAAGCACAGAACCAGAAACCACAACATTCAGAATTACTTCATAGAAAGTTCTTGGCTTATTTTAAAAAAGTAATTATGAAAAAACGAGTATATTGGACAATCAAACAAACAAAATATGTCAGGCAAATAATACACCAACAAGCAATAATAAGATCCATTAACTCATGATTCTTTTACCTTACCCACTTCTTGGTTGTTCAGACTAGAAATACATCCCGTTAGTTTGTTGGAACATGCTTACTCCAATTTTGTTCAAAATTTTAGAATGTGTCATACCCTTCTTGCATTGCCCCCTCTTGAAAATAGATTTGGACCAAGAATGGAAGATAAATTCAACGCAAAAAAAGTCGTGCACAAAAGATAAAAGGACATATCTACAATTGCCGAAAATAATAATCACATACCAGAATCCACCAGAGAACTATGCCTGGCAAAAAATAATAAAAAAACAAAAGACAAACGTAAACGACTGAAAGAACTCTGGACATGCAGACTTAATACTGGCACTAGCAAAAGCTTGAGGTATGTTTGAACTGGTTTTTGGATACTGAAACCTCCCCTTTCTTTCTTTGTTCTTTTTTCCTATAGTTTGATAAACATACAAAAAAGAAAAGAAAAAAAAAACCCAATGGAGCACAATCTTGATAAGAAAAAAAAATAGGACTACACGTAATTAAACAAGATGGGTCAAGGAGTGCTCGACGCTAATTTGTCGGTTAGCTTAAGAATAGAAAAAAAAACCGGGGAATGTGTCAAAGAGACAACGATCCAAAGGGGAGTAATAACAACTCAAAGCTACTCTGCTGTTTAACACTGTCGTTCTACGGAGGAAAATCAAAACTTCCCAAAAGAATCATTATATATTTCAGTAGACATGAACAGTATTAGTGAAAGCTAGTATGAATATAAATCTTCATTTCATTGGATTTATCCTGTCGATATCCACTATTACCTTAAGAATGTAGGTAACGACTCAACTCGTCTAGATTGTTTACCAGTTCCCGGCATTTTTCAGTACATTTCCGTACAAACGAGGATGAGAGACGCCCTTTGTAATAAGCTTATTTCGATATCAAATGTTCATATCTTCTATAAAACTTCTTAAATGTATTCAACAATTTATTAAATATGTTACCTTGTTGTAAACGTTTTGCTGTGTTAGTAAGGTTACTTCTGATTACAAAAAAAAGAAAAAAAAAACAATGTCAGTAGAATACAGAAGGAACACAGAACAAGATTAAAGATCAAATCAAATTACTGTCCATTCTGGTAAAAAAAATATGCCGTAAAGAAAAGTGTGTTACTTTTGAGTGTATAATATCATGGTTGCTAAAGACTTCCTTAACAATAAGCTCGTTGCTTAGGACATAAAAGCCACTTCAGGTTGGCAATGCAATATATTTCCTCTTTACAACATTACAAAACCTTTAAGGTATTGTTGCTTAGGACAAATAATGTTGTTACCAAGAACCTTGATCTTTGACCTCAACCCCACTTTGAAGAACAGTTTGTGTTGTCCATTTGTCCTTTTAAAGTTTCTTTGTATCTTTAATAGTTAATGAGATATAAAAGCAAAAAACCTTAAAAAGGGATATCGAAAAAGTGGTGTTAGGTTCAAAGGTCTAAAATCTATCGTCGTGGTCAAATGATTTTGGACCCAATGAACCATGACCACTCACTTTTACCAATACATTTGCCCACCTATCTCTAACCGTTCTCGATATTTTACTTAAAGAGAAATATTTGGCTATGACCTTTACCACTGAGATGACCTTTGACCTTGGGTTCGAATTGAAGGTCCCGTCTTACTGATTAATTTGATATGTTACTTGAGTATACTATCTGTAACAGTTCCAAAGTTATATGTGGAAAATATAGATTACACCACAAGATCCCGTTTATTACCATATTTTATCCACTAGAGATAGTTAAATTTTAAAATTTTAATTGCGAGGCTTGCCGAGCATTATAAAATTTTTAAATTTAAGTATCGAGAGTGGATAAAATATGGTAATAATCGGGATAAAGTGGTGTAACTTTTTCTCTAATGATCAATGATAAACACCGAGAACTGTATTCCCAATAGATTTGGCTGGAAATAGCACGGGGCTTTATTCAACGTATGTTGAATAAAGAAAATTTATCCAACGGGTCAAAACCGGTTTAAACTTGACATATCATTAGAGAAACCACATTCCAACACGAATTGAGGACAAAACCTCTTGGGATTTATCGGAGAGGTTTGGTCCAAATGAAACATATGAAGAATTTGACATGTTAAACATTTTGCCAATATAATTTATCAGCCATCTATTACGGTTTCCGAGTTGTCCACGAACAAGACTCCATGTCAAATGTTAAGGTCAAAATTAGCGAAGTTCCGTCATGGCCTGATTACTATCATTTCACTTAATCAGCTATCTTTTCACAAGTATTTCTCAAGTTTTTGTCTCGTTTACATGTATTGGGTAAGATTTCACTGTCCATCCTGGTCAAAATTATGAGGTAAAGAAAACTTAGTTTAGGAAAATATCTGAGTGGTATTCATGAAACATATTAAGTGTTCTTTAGCTAAGGAAAACTTACGTATTTGACAATACGGAACGTCTCAGTTTTTATTCTTCCTGTTTTTACTTTCTTGTTACAAAATAAATCAGTGATATTTTTTTACTAAAAAAAGGAAAAAAAAAAGAAAAAATAAAACACATGATGTCATAATGATATACAAAACAAAACTTTAACTGTTGTCGGTCATTTAGATATGATTTTTATTTTGCAAAATTTAACGAATTCGTGCATATTATTGACAACAATATAAGTTTATCAGTGTCACATGCACATATGTATACTTATATAGGTAAACATTGAAAAAAAAAAAACACCAGAATAGGTGTATAGCTTATTTTGTTTACACCTATTTCTTGTTCGGCTACATGTTATTCAAGGGGTTGATCAAGCAACCTTTGCACTCTTTTTACATATACTATATTTTCTGCCCAACCCTTGACCCTTTATTTTTTACAAGATTCTCTGTTCTTACCATAGTTTTACTTCTTTACCCCTGAGAAATACATCCCGTCTTTAAATGTCGATTTTATTCTATAAAGAGCTTAGCCCCCAAAACACAAACACAGATAAACTGCTGCTAATATCCGCCGGATTAGAAACGTTTCGTGGGATGAATTATTTCATTACTTAAATTTTCTATTGCATTAAAAAAGAAACGTTTGTGCTCACCTCAGTTTTTAATAATGGGAGTGTATTCGCTCCATTTATCAATTGGTTCTACACTGATACTGAATGACAGAAAGTATCAACCTTTATTTATATTTACCATAAAGCTTATTAGGGACCGACCATTTAACTTGAAAGAGTGG
>MJUU01070425.1:137387-172974 GCA_002080025.1 Modiolus philippinarum
AAAAAAAAACATTTTGGATCTGATTTTATGTGAAAAAAAAATTTGAGCTGCCAAAATGTTGGGAAAAAAAATTTCTGCCTAAAGAATAATGTTAATTTAAAAAAGAAATATTTTGCTCATACAAGGGAAAAATACATAATAAATAAATATACCGGCATTAGCAAAAGCCAGCGGTAGAGTTAAACCAGTTTATGGATACCCAAACCTCCCCTTTCTGTATCCCGTTTCTCTATAGTATAATTAACATACGAATAAAACCCAATACAGGTAGATTACTAACTCTATGACCACCATCTTGAAAAAAGAAGACAAAACGAAAGAAGGGCCAAAGAATGCTCGCTCCTTTACTGCCGGCTAGCTCAAGGAACCTAGTCTGCTGGTAAAACACTGTCGCACTTCGGAGGAAAAATCAAACTAAAAACTTCCCTAAGGATTTGGTACAGAGTCGTCATGCATTTCAGTAGATATAGGCAGTATCAGTGAGAGGGCAGTATATGTGTAAAGTCTTCAGGTCACTGGAATCCAAGGCCAATTCAACGGATTGCCATATATAGATATAGAATATCCCGTCGGTATCCACTATTGAGTGAAGAGTGTAAGTTACGTCCCAATTTCACTGGATTTTTTATCAGTTTCTGGCATTTTTTAACATTTTCGTAAAATCTTTTTGTAACTGCATTCACGAATAGTAAAACTTCTGTAAATAAGTGAGTTCCGAACCGTCAATTAAAACGAATAATCGAAGGAAAATGACAACATCAGAAACAACATAGAAACAGAGACACAACATGAGTACGGCACAGAAAAAGAAAAATGAAGATATGCACACACACAAAATGAACAACATGGACCCAATAAACACATGGGCGACAGCAGGTGCACCGCAAGAGCAAGCATCTCATGCTTCTTACAAGACACCCGCCGTGTTGAACATGTAAAATCCGGACGTAAGGTCAAAACCGGTAGAGGAAACAACAATTAAACTTTTCAAGGGAAAGATCTGTTGTCACCTTTGAAACAGATATCACATAACGGTCCACAAGATGGTGATGTCTAGCGTAAAACTTCTGGAGGTTTGACTTCAGTGGTTTGAGTTACATACCACTTGTTTAAGTAGTCGATTATTGAGCAACCAGGATGCAAAATCTAGAACTCTAGGATGAATATGAGCTTTATGAACTATTTAGCAAAAATATGTATAAATTTCCCAATACAAAAAGCCTTTAAAGCCATGTTTTTTCTATCCTAAATAATGCCAAGAGAAACACATTCCATGTTCACAAATTGCAAATTTAAGCTGCACTTGTTTAAAAGCATATTAGATTCTTACAGTAGCTTCATCTTTCTACAATTTGAAACAGCCTTGAATCTTTGTGTTGTCTTAGGATTATTTAATAGTACATTCAACCTCTATTCTAGGATTATATATAAATTTCATGATTGTAGAATTTCCCCCTTTCCTCGTTCTTGCTTCGGCATTCTTTTGTCGAGTGTAGATACGTCTCATCCGAATATAAACATTGTCAGCTATAAAGGATGAACCTAATATAGATGGCTGAGAGATAAAACAAAATCTTTGAACCATGAATAGAGGTTTACTTGACAACCAATCTAGTATTGAAAGTTAAGTGGTTGCAATTGTTGGGATATATATATATATATATATATATATAAACAAAAAACAAATTATGGGCAAAGTTTATTGACAGATGTCAGACTGACATGTACCCACTCAGATGTACCAATAAACTCATATGGACTGTCTAGATTTAACGACTGATGAGATATGAACATGAAAGCAAAAATTAACAAAGTCAAAATTACATGTCAGGTGTCAGACTGGCATTTACCCACTAAAATGCAATACCCCACCAAGTTTGATCTGTCTGTATGCTAAAATTTGTAAGAAGTGGACATAATGCAAAAAAAGAGTAATAAATAAATAAACAAAAAAAAAAAAATAATAAATAAATAAATAAAAAAATAAAAAAAATATAAAAATATAAAAAAATCAATAAAATAAAAAAAAAGTCACTGAACCAGAAAATAAGGTTAAGGTTACATGACAGTAGTCAGTTCGTCATGTACTGTTAAGTTATACCAATACAACATATGTCAGGTCCCTAATATCACTACAATGGCTCAGAAACTTACTTATATGTAAAACTATGTCGTTAAATGAACCTCGCAAGTTAGGTTGAGGTCCTAACTAAGACACTTTAATACACTAAATATCATGCATCCATGCTATACAAAATGCTAAGAAAAAGGATATCTTTTGTTAAGTTATTGAACAACGAAAATTAGATCAACGTCATCTTCAACATAATTCAAAACATAAGCTACCATGTTTAATACAGAGTTGTCGTATTTAATCCGATATCTAGGGAAGTTCAATAGCATTCTTTGATATAATTCACACGTTTCTCTAACATAAACAAAGGAATTGCTTTTAGACAGTAAAATGCAAATGCAACGTTTTCGCTTTTACAATTTATGTAATTTTTTACCTGGTATATATTTCCGCGAAAGTCTGTAAGAGTGCTTTAGGCTGATATATGAAGGCAAAGCGCACAATTTTTGTGGCAGGGATTAAATTCCATTGGTTGTAGAAAAGCATCCTAGTGTGTTTTTTTTGTACATAAGCATCCTGTAATTGTAGTAATCACGGTATTACAAAATCGGTTAAATATGAGATATTTCCTTTGCTCGGTCCGGTGTATGTAGAGAAGAAATATTTTACGTAAAATATTCAACATCCGGCGAAGAGATTAAAAAATGATAAAACCAAGGGGCATCTTTCAATATTTTTTCGATAATGCAATACTGAATCTTCTGTCTAGTTTTCAACCTTTCGTAATTCTTTGTCAACAAATTGTGCATTATATCCTCGCTTGGAAAAAAGACTTTTTAATTTCCTTCTATTCTTAATGTTATTTTCGTTTTGCTAACACATTTTTCATACGTATTCCTAGACCGTATGGTATTGCTGTTTTTGACCGAACTTGGATGACAAGACTAAGAATGCAAATACAAGTGTTTATCGATTTATTTCATTAAAACATTTTTTTTCAATTTGGTTGTTTTCTATTTTTACGTTGAAATCCAAAAAGTCGATACAGGTCTTTTGCATCGTGTACACTCCTGAAATAATCTTATTTTGAAACTACAAAAATCAATGCATCAAAACTTTGAGGGGGAATTCACTTAATCAACACTGTTGAACTAAGGGTGATTTTTATTTAATCTATTTATGCGCTTCAAATTAATTGTTTTTTATCAATTAAAATTTAATTAAATAATTGTAGTGTAGGAAATTGTATAAGTACACTTCAATTTCATAAAAAAAATGTTTTTAGGTGATACATATTTATTTCGATTGGTCTGGAATCCATTCATTCTTAATTACTAGTGTTTGCAGTGACTGTTTCAAATTGCAATTACACGAGAGTTCATATCTTGTAAGTCCCCTATTGTTTCTTTTGAATAACGGAGATCTACTTTTATGCGTGAATAAATGCTGTTAGCAATTGTATGGAATTTGTTAAATACTTGCAAACATTTTGTCCATAGTCCAAAACAAATGTCCTCTACGTCACGAAAGAACAATATTGGTATATGTAACAATATTTGGTTTAAACCTTTTATTCAGATAAAGATACATACCGGGATACATACATAAATACAATATCCTTTCGTAAAATACAATTGATAAATAAAGCTGGATTCGGAAGCAAGCTCTAACTTAAATTCATTTCCCATAAAAAATGACCTACATCAATTTCATTAGTTGCTCAGCTGAATTAAAAATAGAAACTCTAGAAAATTAAATAAGTATAATGAAAGCAATCTCTTACTTTTTATGATAAACTTTTGAACGGATTTTGACACTGTTGAGTGGTCTTCTATTGAAGAAACTTTGAATAAATTTAGATTTGGTCCTTCATTTATTAATTGGATAAAAGTATGTTATTGTAATATTTCTAGTAGGATAATAAACAATGGTTATATTTCAGAGTCTTTTGCACTAGAAAGAGGGGTTCGTCAAGGGGACCCTTTGTCTCCTTATTTGTTTATTTTGGTATTGGAATTATTAAGCAGTGCAATAAAAATGATCCATATATTTCAGGTATTACGATAGGAGGCTCTGAATTTTTATTAAACCAATATGCTGATACTTCCTCCTTAGTCTTTGATAAAGAAGAAAAATCTTAATAAAAATCATTATCATTGTTACAATTACTTTTGGAATGTACATAAAACAGAAGCTATATGGACTGGATCAAAAAAGGATAGCATGAACAAAATTTTGCTTGAAAAAAATTATCGTGGAATTTTTCTGGGAAATTTAAGTTAGTTGGAAATTGGTTTGAACTTCCTTATCCTCGAGATAATATTATGAAAGACATTCAAGGTATTTTCTATGATATTTTGTGGAAGGAAACACAGATGAAGTAAAGAAAACAATTATAAAGTAAGTGAGAACCGAACCGTCAGTCAAAGAACGAACAATCCATGGACAAAGGCAACATCGGAAACACTAAGAAACAAGGACACCACTTGAGAACGAGACAAAAAACAAAAAATGAAGACACACATACAGATGAACAACACGGACCCAATAAAAACCATGGGTTAGACCAGGTGTACCGGTAGAGTAAGCATCTTCTGCTTCTTGTTAGACACCCGCCGTGTTGAACATGTCAACTCCGGTAGTAAAGTCAAATCCGATAGAGTAAAAGCAAACTTTAGTTGTTGAGGGAAAGATCTGTGGTCATCTGGGAAACAGACATCCCATAACGATCGACAAGATCGTGATGTCGGCCGTAAAACTTTATAATTTATGATTATAAAGATGGGGGTCTGAAACTCCCCGACGTCGAATCATTTTGTTATAGTTTGGAAATGTCATGGTTGAATAGATATTTTGACCCACAAAACTATTCACCTTGGAAGATTTTGTTATTAAATGATATCCAAAAAAAAAAAAAAAATAAGGTGGTGACAAGATTTTATATTTAAGTAAGGAAGGACTTCAAATTTTATCAAAAGAACTTAATATTTTCTGGCGTGACTTAATTAAGAATTTTTCAAAACTCAAAGAAAAAAATATTTTAATGGATGATCCAAACGAGGTTTTAAGTCAATCCATATGGCTTAACCCTAATATAAAAATAGATGGGAAAATGGTAAAAAACATACTTTTTGTGAAAGTGAAGTGTTTTTCATAAATGATTTAATGCCAGAAAATAAAGTAAGTGAGGACCGAACCGTCAGTTATACTTTTGAGGAATTCAAAGATGAATATAATTTGAAAGTGACATTTTTTGAATTTTATTGACTGATAAGTGCGATTCCAACTAGCTGGACGAGACTTGTACACGGGAAAGAAAAGTCGAATAATACAGAAAATAAAATTATAGAAAAATTGAAATGTGACTTTAAACCATGTAAATATTTTATCACTTAATTTTGGAACAAGTGACAGAGACACCCTGGTGGGGAGGGGGGCACAACACAAATAGGAGTATGAATTCAATAGAGAAAGACTGAAGACTGGGGACATATATATACCACATCTTTCTTGATATCAAGGGACTCTGTTCTCCCAAATTTTAATTTCAAACTGTCCCTATTGTTCCTGTCGTTATCTACGTTTGTCTTTTGTCTTGTACGTGTTTTTCTTGTGTGGTTCCCTTGCAAATCGTTGCATGTAATTATAATTTTCAGCCATTGTAAATGTTTCCTGTTATCCATTTTTTAACATCTTTCATAGGATTTTGGCAGGAAACAGAGTTTTGTACCTTCTGTTTAGACACTAAGGAAAAAGTAATATATATTTTTTGGGAATGTTCATTTGTACAAAATTTTGGATTGGTATTAAAAATGCATTGATTTGCTGTAGAATTACGATTCCTCTTAACCCAAAAGAAATGATATTTGATGTGACAAATGAATCAAAAATATATGATACTATTAATCATACTTATTCTGAAATATTTTAAAATGTAGATGTGATGGAAAAAACCATCTGTTAAGGGTTGAATTGAATTTAAAATATTTTACTAACATAGAAAAAAAAATCTGCACTATACTTGTCCCCTGCACAGAATAATAAAGTCAATAGAAAGTGGTCACTTCTGGGGACAGTAGTTGTATAAAAGTTTACTTTTGATTAAAAAATGATATACTCTTGGACAAAAGAAATTTTACACGTCTTTGACTTGAAATAAATCGATTGACCAACATCCTAAAATCAAATTTTGAGTAAATTTGTAATTTTCATGTTGATAACAAATAAAGAAATCACATTAAAATTCATCGTTGCCCATATTGCGACTGTAGCGTCATTAGTTTTTGCCAAAAAGTCAAAACTGTAATTCACAAAATGATGTTATTGATCGGACGCACATTTGAAAAATCAGACGTGTTTGCTCAAATTTCAACGAACATGGCAAAAAACGATTTCAGTGCAAGTTTATAATGTATCAAATTAAAAAAAAAATCATTTTTTGTGGTAAAAATGTGATTTTTGAAAACTCAGAAAATGAGTTTTGAAAATTTCAAAATTTTTGCCTAAAATTTTTGAGTTTTATTGCCTTTTTATCATGTAAAAATTTCAGGGCAGTCCAATGAGAATTAACCGAGTAATGACCTAGTGAAGTTTTAATACAATTTAATTACATATAGGTGTAACGGTTCTTTTGTCAAAGAGTATATATATATACTGTAGGTATAATATTATGCACTTTATATTTGTCTGCCGTATTGTAATTTAACATGTTTACTTGAAAAATTAAAAAATTAAACTTTAGAAAGGTAAGACAAATGTATATTTCGACCCTTTCAGCCAAATAATACGAGATTAATACTCACAGGTTCAGATAAACTTTTGAACTATTTTGCTCTAAGTGCGTTGTTCAAAAACAAATCCGGGAAAAATGAGAAAAACATTTTCGCCGAATTACTATTCTCTTCAATTTTGTCTCCGACGCTGGTAAACAGTTTACTATAAACCCGACTGGGTTCTTATTTTAAAGGAGCCATCCTATAATGGAAGCTTACAAAAATGTACGTGATAAGGACAAAGGTTAACTCGGCCGATGTCATGACCATTTTAATGTACATGATTGAGATTTTACATAGAAATTATAGAGAAAATGGGGTTAATAACAAAAATTACCGAACAGAATTGTCAAGAGCCGAAGTGTTTTGCTTCAGGTACAATTATACTTATTATACTTAAAAAATACATATACAAAAATGACTGTATGATGGGTAATTTCAAAAATCTATTATAGATTGTGTTCATACTTTGCCTGTTTTTTTTCCCAATATCTATATTGGTAAGATTAAATATAAGAATTAGGGACCAAGAAATTAGAGAAATAAATTAAAAATCATTAACTTTCTAGTAATATTTTAATGAAATTCTTTTATCAAATTAGCTCTTTTGCGTTATCTATGTTTCCTTTTAAACCAATTAACAGAGTTTACGTTTATGTAAAAGGATCAGAAAAGAAAATCAAATAAAATTAATTAAATAAATAATTAAAAAATATAAATCAATAAATTAAATGAGTAAAAATCTTTATTTTGGCAGTTGTTGTAAAGTCTGTCCAGTGTTGAGTCAACGCTACCTTTGTTTCTCTTGAGAGTGTCTGTCCAGTGTTTATTCAACGCTGATCAGTCATTTCCAACGCTAAATGTGCTGTAAAAAACTAATACTTATTCTTTATTCTCGTAAACGTTGTACAGCTGTAGAGTTGTTCCATACATATTATTGTACAAGACATTTTTGTTCATAAACCATACAAACATATTCATACAGAAGATAAACACAAAATATAAATACAATATAAAATTCTACGTGCGTGTGTTAAAATTCTTGAAGGTTTTAACCTGGAGGATATACTTTCACCTTGAAGATTTAAATAGATTTACATAATTTTTCTAATTCAATAGTATGTCAAGGAACACAGGGTGTTGAATTTTATAATATTACAAAAAGCATTACAACATTGTAGTAAATATTACTTCATTTTCTGTTTAAAAAGTAGGCAAGACATAATGTAATGGTATTCATCACCTAAGTTGAGAGAATCATAAGATGGCAGTATCTTTCATTTGTTAAAATATTCTGACATCTTTTAGTCTCCATCGGTAGTAGATGATTTCCATTCCAAAATTTGCAAAAGATAATGGAATAATTAAAATTTAGCGCCGAGAAATAGTCGTCAATTTTTTATTCATATTTGAAAATACGATAACACAATCCTTTTGAGGAATTGTTTATTTCAGCTGACTATTCTAAAAAAAATTAGTCTTCCAGTCGTAATTCAATACTATCAGTTAACCACTATTCATTTCGAAAACATTAATTTTGCCATATATTTGACATTCTAGAGTAATGAAAGATCCTCTTGATAAAAGACATCCATTTACTATCAAAACCATAATTATTAAAATTTACGAATAAAAGTTTATAAAGTATAAAAGAAATTTTATTTTCTTTGTCATGAATCAAGCGACACCATTTATCATCTTCAACTTAATTGTTATTGATAGGGGAAAACGACCCAATTCTCCATACACAGCAAAGTTTGGTGTCGACTTTTTCAGACGTAAGATATGTTTACAAAATCTTTGAGAACTTGTTCTTGGTTTTCAAGATTTTGAAAGCCCCATACATGGCAACCGTAAGTAAATATTGGAACTACATGTATAATTTTGTCAAACATTTCCAATTGACACTTAATAGATAAATGATTTAATCTACACTTACTTTTTGATAACGTCATACATAGATAAATCGATAAAAAGACCAGTATCATCTATTGACAGTTATGATTTTTCTACTCTTTACACAACCCTTCCACATAATTTGATTAAATATAAATTAGGGCAACTTATTAAATGGTCTTTCAAATTTTCTGGTCCACAGTTCATTTGTTGTAATAAAAAGCAAGGATTCTTCTCTAAAACATCAGTTACAAAAATCATTGTTCCTGGACCTGTGATGACATCATTAAGGCACTAAGTCTTTTGCTAGACAACATTTTTGCTCGATTTGACAACATCGTCTATCAACAGGTTATTGGAATTCCCATGGGTACAAACTGTGCACCTCTCATTGGAGATCTTTTCCTGTTCTATTACGAACGGGACTTTATGAAAAAATTACAGGCTGGAACCATACAAAATAGTGATCAAATTATTTCAATTTTCAACGATAACAGCAGGTATATCGACGATATCCACACTATTGACAATCCCCAATTTTTAGACTATGTCGACCTCATTTACCCACAACAACTGAAACTAAATAAAGCTAACAATGATTCTAAATACTGCCGATTTCTCGTTCTAACTATCATCGTTCACTCTGGAAAACTTAAAGCTAAAATTTATGATAAAAGAGATGATTTTGATTTCACTACTAAATTCCCTTTTCTTGATGGCGACGTTTTTGTAGCTCCATCATAAGGGGTGTAAATATCTCAACTGGTACGATTCGCACGCGTCTGTTCTACTCTTGACGACTTTAATAAACGCAACCTTACTATCACAACCAAACTTTTACAACAAGGTTACAGATTTCATAAATTGATAAACACATTTAAGAAGTTTTATAGAAGATATGAACATTTGATATCTAAATATAATGCGACTCACAAACAGCTTATTACTAAGAGTATTTCTCACCCTCGTTTTTACGGAAATGTTGTTCAAAAATGTCAAAAACTGATACAAAATCCAGAAAAACTTGGACATAACTTAAATTCTTTACGTAATAGGGGATATTGACTGGATATTCTTCATGATTCAGTTAAACTGCCTTTGGGATCCATTGACCTGAAGATTTTACAATAATACTGGCCTCTCACTGATAATACCGCTGTCTAATGAAATCCATGACAATTCTTTACCAAACCCTTCGGGAAATTTTGAATTTGATTAATATTCCGTAGTGCGACAGTGTTTTACCAGCAGTCTAGGCTCCTTGAGTTAGCCGGCAGTGCAGTGGCGAGCACTCCAAGACCCATCTTTCTAAATTATGTTTTGTCTTGTTCTTTCCCTTTTCAAGATTGTGGTCTTGGAGTTAGTGGTCTACCTGTATTGGGTTTTATTTGTATGTTTATTATATTATAGGGAAACGGGATAAAGAAAGGAGAGGTTTGGGTACCCATTAACCGGTTTAACCCTACCGTTAGCTGTTGCTAGTGCCGGTACCAAGTCCGGCTACCCCGAGTTCCTATCGTTGTCTATGTTTGTCATTTGTCATTTTATTGTTTTTCGTGTGCAGTTCCCTGGTGGATTGTGGCATGTGATTGTACATTACTGTGCAACGTAGCTCTTACCGTTTGACGAACGCGAAATGGATTGCTGACGGGACGCGAACGGATTGCTAACGGGAACGTGACGGGACGGGACGGGACGAATCGATTCACGTCCATAACAGTTCACGTCCAGGCACTCATCATTTGACGAATACAATTCGTCAATGGACGAGGGAGCACTCGTCATTTAATGATATGCAAAATAATTTATAGATTTAGAGATAATTGAAATTTTCCAATGAAACGAAACGAATTCAATCGTGATAACGGTTTAACATTGACAGTGACTGGGAACAGTTTATACTTTAGTTTGATATAAAAGAATGCATTTAGTAAAATTGCACTAATTTTGTTAAGAACACCACGAAAATGAAGAAAATGATAACAAATATCAATCAATTTTCATCAAATCCCCGGGAATCAAATGATATTTTTTGTCATTTCAAATGGACTGGTCAGAGAAAAACTTTTCTTTTACACTTATTTTGTTCAAAATTCCACAAAAATATGATAAAAGATCACATGTAAATCTTCAGTTTAGTCATTACAAATGTACCCGTCAGTGTGGAACTTTTACACATTATTTTGTTGAAAATTCCATGAAAATGAAAACTGTGAAAAAAATTTCTTAAGAATCCTAATAATAAATAAATAATAATAGATAAGTTTTATTTAAAGTCGGCATGTAAAATATTACAAACCAACATAAGCTCTATAGAGCTTTTAACCGACATTATCTTCATTTCAGTCATTACATGTACACTGGTCAGCGCGAAACTTTCCTTTTACACATTATTTTCTTAAAAATTCCATGAAAATGAAAAAACTGTGATAAAAAGTTACTTATGAATCTTCATTTTAGTCATTACATATACACCGGTCAGTGCAAAACTTTCCTTTTGCATATTATTTTGTTAAAAATTCCATGAAAATGAATAAAATGTAATCTGAGACTTATTAAATAATATTGTGAATGTTTATAACATTTTGATGAATTTTTATGAAGTTTGATGAAGTTGTGAATCATAAATATTATAAGTATTACAGACTTTTCATAAAATTGATAAAGTTTTACTGAAACATTAAAATACTAATGCAATGCTCATCAGCCAGTTATGCTTTTTGAATAATTCAAGAATTTTATAAACTGGATCTTAGATAAACTTAACACAAATGCAGACAACAGACAAACAAAAAAAAACTGAATTCAAAAAACTATTAATAAATTTTATGACATAAATGGTGAATTTGACATCTTTTCTTACCATACCAATAAATTCAGAAGATCTGATTACCCTAGAACTGGCAACTTATCTAGTTTTTCATGAAAGAACAATTTTATTTTGCAAAAGTATTCTTCCATATACTTTACATTATAATTATCTCCCTTTTTAAAAAAAATATTTAAATATAGTAAATCTTTTTATTGGATATAATAGATTCTTCAATTTATATAATGAGGTGAATACATATCAAATATATGGAGTTGAAAAGTCAGAGTACAGCCTGTCAAAGTTGTTGGAATGCATTACAGGGTCCATTAGCGAAGACATTAGTATAAAGACGATCCAAAACCTTACGGAAAATCTGCCCTCCAAGACTAATCATTATGTATTCATTAAGTGGAAATCGATATGAATGTTCATGAATATACTGAAGGATTCATCATATGTTCATGATTTTTTATGAACTATTTATGAATATATTTCATGAATAATTCATGAACATTTGATGAACAATTCCACATGAATGTTCATGATTTTTAATTGTTCATCAACAATTCATGAAGAGAAAAGTTCATGAACAAAAAAAATTATGAACTTTTTTCTTCATGAATAGTTCATGAACATTGCAGTTCATGAACTTTCATCTCGATTTTCAGTTCATGAATTTTTCATTGAATGTTCATGAATAAATTATGAACTATTCATGAAATCTGTTCATGAACAGTTCGTAAAATGCTCATGCATATTCATAAATTATTCATGAGACTCTAACAGGGGTAAGTAACTTTTTATCACATTTTTTCACTTTCATGGAATTTTTAAGAAAATAAAAAAGGAAAGTTTCACACTGACCGGTGTATATGTAATGACAAAAATGAAGATTCATAAGCAATATTTTATCACATTTTTTCATTTTCATGGAATTTTCAACAAAATAATATGTAAAAGTTTCGCACTGACCGATGTATATGTAATGACTAAAATGAAGATTCATCAGTAATTTTTTATCACATTTTTTTCATTTTCATGGAATTTTTAAGAAAATAATGTGTTAAAGGAAAGTTTCGCATTGACCAGTGCATATGTAAGAAGATTGATAAGTCATTTTTTATCACATATTTTTTCATTTTCACGGAATTTTAAAGAAAAGAATGTGTAAAAGGAAAGTTTCGTACTGACCGGTGTATATGTAATGACTAAAATGAAGATTCCTAAGTAACTTTTTATCACATTTTTTCATTTTCATGGAATTTTTAAGAAAATAATGTGTAAAAGGAAAGTTTCACACTGAACGTAGTATATGTAATGACTAAAATGAAGATTCATAAGTAATTTTTTATCACATTTTTTCATTTTTATGGAATTTTCAACAAAATAATATGCAAAAGTTTCGCACTGACCGGTGTATATGTAATGACTAAAATGAAGATTCATATGTAATTTTTTATCATATTTTTTTAATTTTCATGGAATTTTTAACAAAATAATGAGTAGAAGGAAAGTTTTGCACTGACCGGTGTAAATGTAATGACTAAAATGAAGATTCATAAGTAATTTTTTATCACATTTTTTCATTTTCATGGAATTTTTAACAAAATAATGTGTAAATGTAAAGTTTCGCACAACTGGTGTATATGTAATGACTCAAATGAAGATTCATAAGTAATTTTTTTTAACATTTTTTTTCATTTTCATGCACTTTTTAACAAAATAATATGTAAAAGGAAAGTTTTGCACTGACCGGTGTATATTTAATGACTATAATGAAGATTCATATATAATTTTTTATCACATTTTTTTTTTCATTTTCATGGAATTTTTATCAAAATAATGTGTAAAAGGAAAGTTTCGCACCAACCGATATATTTGTAATGACTTAAATGAAGAATCATGAGTAATTTTTTATTCCATTTTTTTTCATTTTCATGGAATTTTTAACAAAATAATGTGTAAAAGGAAAGTTTCGCATTGACCCTTGTATATGTAGTGACTAAAAAGAAGATTCATAAGAAAATTTTTATCACATTTTTTTTCATTTTCATGGAATTTTTATCAAAATAATGTGTAAAAGGAAAATTTCGCACTGACCGATGTATAAATAATGACTAAAATGAAGATTCATTAGTAATTTTGCAAAACTTTCCTTTGACACATTATTTTCTTAAAAATTTCATGAAAATGAAAAAATGTTATAAAAAGTTACTTATGAATCTTCATTTTAGTCATTACATATACACCGGTAAGTGCAAAATTTCCTTTCACATATTATTTTGTTAAAAATTCCATGAAATTGAAAAGAAATGTGATAAAATATTACTTATGAATCTTCTTTTTAGTCATTACATATACACCGGTCAATAAGAAACTTTCCTTTTAGACATTATTTTGTTAAAAATTCCATGAAAATGAAAAAATGTAGAAACAAATTACTTATGAATCTTCATTTTAGTCATTACATATACAAAGGTCAATGCAAAACTTTCCTTTTACATATTATTTTGTTAAAAACTCGATGAAAATGAAAAAAAATATGATAAAAAATTGCTTAAGAATCTTCATAAAAGTCATTACATATACACCGGTCAGTGCGGAACTTTCCTTTTACACATTATTTTCTTAAAAAATTCCATGAAAATGAAAAAATGTTATAAAGTCTTACTTATCAATTTTCATTTTAGTCATTACATATAAACCGGTCAGTGCAAAATTTTCCTTTTACACATTATTTGGTTAAAAATTCCATGAAAATAAAAAAAAAAGAAATAAAAAATTACTTATGATCTTCATATTAGTCACTACATATACACCGGTCAGTGCGAAGCTTTCCTTTTACACATTATTTTCTTAAAAATTCAATGAAAATGAAAAAAAATGATAAAATCTTACTTATCAATCTTCATTTTAGTCATTAAATATACACCGGTCAGTGCAAAATTTTCCTTTTACACATTATTTTGTTAAAAATTCCATGAAAATAAAAAAAAAATGTAGAAAAAAAATACCGATGAATCTTCATTGTAGTCATTACATATACACCAGTTAGTGCAAAACGTTCCTTTTACATATTATTTAAAATATTATTAAAATGAAAATTGTAGAAAAAACTTACTTATGAATCTTCATTTAAGTTATTACATATACACTGGTCAATGCAAAACTTTCCTTTCACATATTATTTTGTAAACAAATGCATGAAAATAAAAAAAAATGAGATAAAAAATTTCTTATGAATCTTCATTTAGTCATTACATTATACAACAGTCTGTGCGAAACTTTCCTTTTTCACATTATTTTGTTAAAGATTCCATGAGAATGAATAAAATGTAATTAAAAATTTACTGATGAATCTTCTTCTTAGTCATTACATATACACCTGTCAATGCGAAACTTTCCTTTTACACATTATTGTGTTAAAAATTCCAAGAAAATGAAAAAAATGTGATAAAAATTTACTTATGAATCTTCATTTTAGTCATTACATATACACCGGTCAGTGCCAAACTTTCCTTTTACACATTATTTTGTTAAAAATTCCATGAAAATGAATAAAATGTAATAAAAAATTACTTATGAATCTTCATTTAAGCCATTACAAATATATCGTTCGGTGTGAAACTTTCCTTTTACACATTATTTTGATAAAAATTCCATGAAAATTAAAAAAATGTGATAAAAAATTACTTGTGAATCTTCATTTTAGTCATTACATCTACACCGGTCAGTGCAAAACTTTCCTTTTACATATTATTTTGTTAAAAATTGCATGAAAATGAAAAAAATGTTAAAAAATTCCTTATGAATTTTCATTTGAGTTATTAGATATACACCGGTTAGTGCGAAACTTTACTTTTACACATTATTTTGTTGAAAATTCCATGAAAATAAAAAAATGTGATAAAAATTACTTATGAATCTTCATTTTAGTCATTACATATACACCGGTCAGTGCAAACTTTCCTTTTACATATTATTTTGTCAAAAATTGCATGAAAATGGAAAAAATGTTAAAAAAATTACTTATGAATCTTCATTTAAGTCATTACAAATATATCGTTCGGTGTGAAACTTTCCTTTTACACATTATTTTGATAAAAATTCCATGAAAATAAAAAAAATGTGATAAAAAATTACTTATGAATCTTCATTTTAGTCATTACTTCTACACCGGTCAGTGCAAAACTTTCCTTTTACATATTATTTTGTTAAAAATTGCATGAAAATGAAAAAAAATGTTAAAAAATTACTTATGAATTTTCATTTGAGTTATTAGATATACACCGGTTAGTGCGAAACTTTACTTTTACATATTATTTTGTTAAAAATTCCATGAAAATGAAAAAAATGTGATAAAAAATTACTCATTGCAAATCTACCAGCCAGTGCAAAACGTTTCTTATACACATTAGTTTTTTTAAAATTCCATTACATGTGTAGCTAAAAATGAATAATTAAAACTTAGTCATTACAGATGCACCGATCAGTGAGAAACTTTCTCTTTACACATCGTTTTGATTAAACTCGATGAAAATTGCAAAAAAAAATGATGAATAACACCCGACAATGCAGCAGTTCCTTTCGACCTTTATTTTATTAAAGACTCCATGAAAACGAAAAAAAAAATATGATAGGCAATCATTTATTACATGTTATAGCAAAAAGATTGATCTGTTGCGATGATGTACCGATCGTGTATACACTGAGTGAAACGAATCTATATTTCGCAAAATCTTTAACCCGAGACATCACGTGATATATGGACGATTCTGGACGCGAGTTGGACGAATAGGGATCTCGTCACCCGTCACGTTTCACGTCAATTGACGGGTTGGACGAATAACAAGTCGTCAAGTTAATTAACTGATCGCTGACTGACCGCTGACTGCTCCCTGACGAACGGATGACTATTACATTTAATTGTGTTCAACATAACATATTTTGAGACGGTACATGTATTTTCATCCTGTTGCCTGTTGACAAAATCGTAGTGCAAATTGGAGGAAGTACTTAGACAAAAGCGAAAGAGTTGTGATGTAAGACGCTGATTACTGCTCAAAACAGAAATTTCGCTATTGAAACGTTCAAAACACGCTTGTCGTCAAACGTCCCAAGTAATCACTATACTGCATAGTAGTAAAGCTGGGTAAAAGTCTGGAATTTCTTCGCTGGCATTCAAGGCTGTGCCTTCCTCATATTATAGGTTATTCATATTGCGTCAATCAAAACAATACAAACAGCATAATACATGATTTTCGCAAAATTCTTTTTCATATCAGAAATAAACAATGGAAGGATATGGATAAAAAGCAAATAAGTCAAAGTCTTTACAAATACTTGGGAAAAACCAAGCTATGAAACAATGATTTTATTTTTGTTCTTCATCTTCAGTTTTTAAAAGATTCTACTGTTGCTTCCATGGCAACCAAGTACTATTCTGTCCATTACACCCAGTTTCAGACCACCTTCCAAAAGAATTGGTAAAGGTTCCCCTAACAATGTTCCAGTGTATAATTATGTATAATTATCAATATAAATTGCTAATTTGCCACCATTTCCCGTTTTTTGTTTTGTTTCCACGGCAACAGTAGCTATTTTGAAATTTCGAATGCTGTTGAACCCTTTCCTATATTACAAACACCTCTTTACGAAGTTTCTAGGAGCTCGTATTAATAGTTTATGAGATACAGTGAGGGATATGGTGAAAAAACATTGAAATTCATATTTTTGCATAGGGTAACTATTGCACTCACCCATTTTTAAGGCCCCAAAATGTACCATTAATGAATATTCTCTGGCAAAAATTGTGGTTTCTTGAACAACAACAAACATTGGGACAACATGCTAGAAAGCTTGAATGTTCTGGGTCTAATGGTCTCTGAGATCTGTTAATGCAGACATAAATAAAGTCAAGAATAGTATAAACGCATTTTTATTCTTAATGGAGGTAATGAATACTTCAATGATTATAAAAGTCACAAATATGTTTCATTGTCTATTTAATAGTTAAATGACTTATTTCATATTTTTAGACTTGGGAGATACAGAGACATGTCTAATACACTGGAAATTAGTTACACCTAGCACATGGAATGTTGATGAGATCCAGCAGCAATTGGAAAATTTATCGCAAATGTTAAGTCCTGTTTTTCGCATAGAGTTTATACACAGAGGTTCTCTGGTAATATATACATCAGTACGCAGGAATGTTCTTAACGACAGAGAGGTGCTGAAGTCAGCTATCCAGTCATTTATTGAAAAATTTGTTGAAATTTGTAGAATCAACACAGACATACCAGAAACCGTTCATGTTGATTTTACAGTTCTTGATTTCACCTCTTTTACCGGTATGTGTGCATTTTATAACACATCTTGTATCAATCAACTCCTTTATATCAATCGAGTTTTAAAAATAATAATAATATTATTTTAACGAGTGCTGATAGAGTATGACAGATTAAAGTGAATTTAGAGAAATAACAAAAGCAATATTCTTATCAGGTTTAAAAAAATGGGGCAGGAAATTAATGAAAGTTTATTTGATTTATTCAAACTGGATTTCAACTTTTCTATCCACAACTTTTCTTTGGCCTGCTTCTGTGTGTCTGTCCAAGATCAATTTTGGTCGATTGGTACTACGTGAAAACGTTTCAAATCATGACCGGTGAAATTGAAATGTATTGCAGTAGCTTGTGATCTTTCGTTTTTCCGAATGTCGTCACGGTGCAAGTTTATAGAAAGATTGGGGAATTTTCATTTCACCGACAAACAAAGCAAGTGATGAGATAGATGACATTATCCGACTTGCATGATCAATTGCTTAATATTTTACAGGACTCGCCTGTAGCTGTACTTTTGAATATTTTAGTTGATTTGCACAGATAGCAACGTGTGGTAAACTGATATGTTTCAGGTGATGGTAACTTGGCTCTTACGAGAAAGTCCTTCAGTTTTTTTTGGACGACGAAATGATACTAGGAGAGGTTCTGGAAAAGGGGCTTTCATCTTGGCTGATGCATGTATGAGTTTATTATGTGTGAAATATATGTGTCATTCGTCAATGTGTCAATAGAATGTGGCAGTAGAATACCGAAAGGACAAAGGAGTGGAATTCGAATATTTTACAAAAGGATATGAAGTAAATGAACATGAGACCATAACACATATGTTTACTCCAACTGCAATAATTTTAATGAGCTGCATAGCCAGTCCATAGACATGGCCAAAACGAGGACATAGAAAACAATGGCGTTAGACACAGAAAACAATGACGTTAGACAGCTACAACACACAGAAAAAGAAATCACAACATTCAAAACAAAGACACTCACAGTGTGAACTCCAGTGAAACTGAGAGTAACATCAGGTATTCCGGAAGGGTAAGCTCTGTAAACAGCTTTGGTTATTGTCATTTTCTAACCCCTAGACAAAAAAATTAAAAACCAAGGTAGGTGTTACTTCTACAGTACCAAGGTTAAATTTTGAAAAGGCTCTTGCAATCAATTTAGTGTTCAAACATGGACAAGGACAGATCAGTACCACAAACATCAAATGAGGAAATTGTAGATGGAAAGTAGTAACCAGTTGCTTCCGCAAATTTTTCGTTTTCCCTTTTTCCCGATAATATAGCAATTTGCTTCGGTCAATCGAAGTGATCTTTTGAACGAACCGTTGTTCCGACATGCTTTTTTGTAACTCCTGTTCACAAGATGATTTGTAAGAACATTTGTACTCTACTTCTCGGCATGAATGTTTCGTCTTGCGAACAGACATTACGTATACGAGTTGAAAGTCCATATGGGATGGCATTTACACAGTGTCTACGATGGCACCAACTAGGGAGAAAGTATGCATATGAATTGTCTCTTCAGTGTGCAAATCAAAATGTATTTGACCACCGAGTGTTGAGGTCCTGTCAAGAAATGTATTTGTTGTTTCAGATATCCTGACTGTAAATTTTATGGAAGGGTAATAAATATTGATAAATTCTATAAATGTATACAAGGTGTTCTCTGTTATCAGACCATTTGATTTTGATGTCATCGAAGAAGGCCATAAAGCTGTAAGTTTCATATTGTGCTTCTTGGAGCATGCGTTTTTCTAAGTCTCCCATGAATATGTTGGAATATGATGGTACATTGAGTACCCATCTTCTAAAGAAAGATCTTATTACCCGTCTGAATTTTCAACATACATGGATAAACTATCCCATTTCTTTAGAAAACGTGAATTAAAGCTAACAAAACCAGAACGCAAATTTGAAAGTGATAATATCGAACATCTTTTCCGGCCAAACCAACGCAACTTTACCACCGAAAGTCTGAAAAAATGAGGCAGATTACATCATAAAACCAAACATCTTCTGCGTTAAATTTATCTTTTACTCTTCTCTCTGAAGCCGAAAAATGGTCTTGGATTTTAGTCAACATCAAGTCATTTGAATATCAAACAGCTGAGAGAAGACATACATACATTTGTCAGACCATTGTGATTAAAGAATATTTCGCAAGAAAAAAATGAAGAGGATGCTTTATGAGTGCATTCTGATTTAGACTCTGAGTCTGAATCCATGAATCCTTAAAAAAATGTTGGATGCCCAACAGCAGTAGATCAAAAGCCTTGGAATTTTACATCGATAACTTTCAAGAAAAGGTGGAAAACTTATAACCACAAAGAAGTCCTTTAATTTAAAAAAAAAAAAAAGAAAAAATAGACAAAAGTTCTACCGTAGTCGTCATGAATCCTGATGACTATGTTGCCGAAGCAATCAAGCAACTGTCGAAAGCCAAATGTTAAAGAAAATGCTAAAGAAACTAAGCATCAACACAATTAAAAAGTATAGTTGAGAAATTGCAACAGCTCTAAATTCAATGTTAGAACAAGATGACTCTTGAAGGTCTTCTTCCAGAAAAGCTGGTTTATTCTTTCTGTTGCCTAAAGAAGTAAAGAATAAATTCTAGGACGACCTATAATAAACTCTATTGGACAAACTATGTAACAATCTCTCAATGTTTAGTTTTTCACCTGCTACCCTTCGTAAAAAAATGCCATCATTTATTTAAGGCACTACAGATTACATCAACAAAACACCAACTGAAGACCTGTCTTCTAAAACACTTTTGGTAACTTTAGATGTGACATTACTTTACACAAATATCCAACATGATGAGGAAATCGAAGACAGCCGTAAATTTTGGTACAGTAGAGAAATACAATCACAGAATCACTTTAAAAATTTTGGCTCTTGTATTAAAACGCAACAACTTCGTTTTCAACAACAAAAATTTTCTTTAGTTTAGTGGGACAGCGTTGACCATCCTATGCCAACATATTCATGGAAGACTAAGAAAAACAATGCTCCAGGACGCAGCATATGAACCTTACAGCTTGTTTCGCTTCATCTCTGACATCGAAATGAAATGGTTTAACACCAGAGAACACTTTGACGAATTTATAGAATTCATCCAAAGTTATCAACCTTCAATAAAATGTACAGTCTATATATCCGAAACAACAACTGTTTTCCTTTACATATATTCAAAACTCGTCGATGGTCAAATACATTTTGATTTGCATACTAAAGAGCCAGATTCACATGCCTACCTGCTCCAAAGTAGCTGCCATCAAAAACACAGTGTAAATGCCATTCTATATGGACTTTCAACCCGAATACGTCGGATCTGTTCGCAAGAAGAAATATTTAAACAGAAGACAGAGAACTTAAACAAACCTTGTGAAGAGGGTTTACAAAGGAAAACATGTCAGAACTACGGTTCAAAAGGTCTTTTCAATTGACCGAAGCGAATTGCTTGATTATCAGAAAAGAAAGAAGAAAATTTGCGTTCAGCACTGGTTACTACTTTCCATCCACAGTAACCTCATTTGTCAGCTATTACCAATTAATATATGCCAATTCTACATACATCACCCAAAAATAAAGACCTTTTTCCAGAACCTCTCCTAGTATCATTTCGTTGTCCTTTAAAATATTAAGAATTTTAAAATGCAAGTCGGATACTTTCATCTATCTCATCACTTGCTCTGTTTGCCAACAACAGTATGTCGGAGAACAAAAAAATTCCCCGAACCTTAGTATCAACTTGCATTGTGACCTCATTCGTTAAAAGAAGAGATCAGTAGCTACTGCAATACATTCCAATTCCACCGTTCGTGATTGGAAACATATGCAAATGGTGAATCAAAGGATATGGAGTAAATGCACATGAGACAAAGTCGTCTCTATAAATACATTGTAAAAACACAAGCAAAGGAACAACGCTTTATTGTTGTTCTTCATCTTGAAGTCACCATGAGGCCTTCAACAAAGAGCTTTGCTCATACCTCATAGTAAGTTCAAGACTGCCCCTAGCACCGGTTTAAGCGGAATTCTTTGCTAATTGTCGAACAACGCTCATCCATGTCTTAATTGGTCATGGGTGCGGAATTGTCAGCAAACATCAATTAAACTGGCAAAGTGCTCTTACAATCACTGTCATCCTTTGCCCGAAAAAGCACCAGTGTCTTAAGCTAGTGGACTCTTACAACATATAGACAAACACAGGGCACTCAGCAAATCGAATGTAAGAAAACTTGGCTTTAAAAAAAAGTGAGATGTCGGCACTTAAAACATGTGGTCTGGATTACATTTCGAAATTACCAAAAATAAATGTCCAAATTTGAAAGTATGAACAGCATATCCATATGAGAAATTATCTCACGCACAAGTACACCTTAACTGAAAAATATAGAGATTTAAGTATTCCCAATCGATCGTGCAAAGATACACAGTGGCAGGTTACAGAATAGTTCTGGATAGAAAAGCTGAAATCTAGTTTGAATATAAAAAATTGAGCATCAAATATATTTTCTTTAAGTTATTGCCCCTACCAATGGTGCCCCAATAATAATAATAATAATAATAATAATAATCGTCTGAGGGGCCCGACGAACCTGGACATCTTACTGAAAACTCTGGATAAGCATAATTTGCTTATACAAGCCCTTAAAAATTAATCATAAAAAGGTAAGGGGCAAACAGAGCACAAGAAGTGAGAAATGATTAACGGATACACCATTCCTCTGCAGAACTTGTATGCTAATGTAAGATTGACAATCAAAGCTAAAAACTCGCAAACTTCCCTGATTGGAATAAATAATCATGTGAATTTAGATATATATATATATAAATGTGAAAAATGTGAATAGCAAATGTATAAATACTGTTACATTTCAACTCTATCCGAGTCTTTTTCAAAACAACAAAATACAATAAAACAATAAACTATTTACAAAAAACTACACTGCAAAACCTAATTTAATCAGTAAACCCCATGTCGTAGACTGAAGGCGTGACCTCAATTTTAGTGACGTGAAAAAATTCTTTTTGATGTTTGTTTGTAATTTTTTTTCTGCAATATTTCTTTAACGCTGTGATTATATGCATTTAATGATCTATAACCCTGATGTTAAGACTGGGGTTTTAACGATCAATCCAGTATCTTTCCAGTTTCTTTCGATCTTCTCTGGTTTAAATTCCACGATCTATTTTGATCAATTGCGATGACGTGCATATTTTGCCATTTGTGATTTTGAGTCAAAATGGATTGAGGTGGCCTGGGACTGATCTTTATTTTCGATATGGTTACGGTGCAAGTTTATGAGAAGATTGAGCGCATTTCCTGTCTTACCAACATATTGTTCTTTACAGAGAGAACATGTTACCAGATAGATGACCATTTGCAATTTACATGATAATTGTCCAATTATTTTGAAAATATCACCCGTAGCTGTACTTTGGAAAGTTTCAGTCGTAGAACTGTATTTACACAATTTACAATATTTATCACGACATGTTGTAAACCAGCCTATCTCGCCCGAAGGTAGTTAAGCTCCAACGGGAATGTCTTTCAGGTTCTTGGGTCGACGAAAAGATACAAGCAAAGGTTCAGGGAAGGGGGCTTTCATTTTGGGTGATGAATAGAGAACAGGCATACATTTGCGGGATATATTAGACAGGTGTGGCAACTTGGGATGAAAGGTAGTCATCCACGGAATACGAGAATTTTTCTTCTTGTTACCCCGATACTGTAATAATTGAGTTCGATCCATTGATGACTCTTTTTAGATTATTTTTTCAACATCCTTTTCTTTATAGCCCCTGTTAGCAAGATGTTGTTTAAGTTCTTTGCTCCTTTGTTTAAATGTTTTTTTTAGCATATACGTCGTATTCGTGTTGACAGACCATACGGTACCGCATTTATACATTATCGTGGATGACGACTACTATAGAGAGCAGGGAAGCGTGTGCATCTGATGGTTTTGTATACAAGTCATAATCAATTTGGCCATCGACAAGTGTAGATGTTGTATCGAGGAATGTATTCACTGTTCCTGAGATGTATACCGTGAACTTCATGGACGGGTGATAATTATTAATAAATTCAATGAATTCACCAAGGTTATTCTTGTGTCTGTTCATTTCATTCCAATGTCACTAAATAAGCACAGTCAACATTAACATGCGCTGTTCCAAATCTCCCATGAAAAGTTGGCGTATGATGGTGCTGCTCTTGTACCCATCGCAGTCCTATTAACTTGAAGAAAATTCTCGTTATCGAAAACGAAGTTGTTACGTTTAAAAACTAAGCTCAAAAGCTTGACTAGAGATTGAATGGAAGGTGATTTTATAGCTTTACTATCCCACGCTTTACGACAGGCCTCGATTCCTTCATCATGAGGTGTGTTGGTGTATAAAGATGTAACGTCTAAAGTTACCAAAGTTGTGTTGGGCGGAAGGTCTACAGAGGGTGTTTTGTTGATGTAATCAGTCGTATATTTCACAAAAAGAAGATAACTTTTCGACAAAAGGTTGTAGATGAAAATCTACAAACTGAGAATTTTTTCTGTGGGATGACCAATACAGCTAACTATTGGACGCCCGGGAAGTCCTTCTTTGTGTATTTTCGGGAGGAGATAAAATAAACAAGCTCTGGGATTTTCAGGAAGAAGACCTTCAAAAGTTTCCTGATCTAGTTCTTCGTTTCTGGACATTGATTTGAGTACTGTTATAATTTCTTCGCTGTATGTCTTTGTTGGGTCAGTTTTCAATTTTTTATAAAAAACAGGTTTTCTGAGCTGCCTCTTGGCTTCGGCAATGTAGTCATCTGTGTTCATGACAACTACAGTAGAACTCTTGTCAAAAAAGACCACATCTTGAAAATAATAATAGGTCTACGGTTTTAAAC
The DNA here is from genome assembly GCA_002080025.1 of Modiolus philippinarum. NCBI lineage: Eukaryota > Metazoa > Mollusca > Bivalvia > Mytilida > Modiolidae > Modiolus > Modiolus philippinarum. The sequence goes on from MJUU01070425.1 coordinate 162,192, forward strand.
TTGTCTGTCAATCCTCTTTCTGAGGCCGCAGAATCTGTTTTATCAAAAGGGCTAGGTTTTTGTCCAATTACAAGCCATCTAAATGTAAAACAATTCAAATATGACATGCATGCTTTTTTCAGACGTCTGCGGTAAAAAGAATATTTTAAAAGAAAGCGGAGAGGAAGAAGGTATATCTGAGCATTTAGATTCAGACTCGGAGTCTGATTTTTACAACAAATTCAAAAAGACAAGTACTTGGACGCCAAAGTAAAGTAACTCTATAGCCTTGGAGTCATATATTGACACAGTGCAAGAAAAAGTAGAACTCCAACTACCAAAAGAAAGTCGCCACATTTTCAACATCACGAAAAGCGAAAAACAAGCACTAGGTAATTAAGAAAAGAGAGAGAGCATGTTGTTATCCAAAAGACAGACAAGAGTTCTAATGTAGTTGTCATGACCACCGATGACTACATTGCCGAAGCCATCAATCAGCTCTCAAAACCCGTTTTTTTTTATAAAATATTGAAAACTTACCCAACAAAGAAATACAGCGAAGAAATTGTAACAGTACTCAAATCAATGTCCAGAAACAAAAAAAACTAGATCAGGAAACTTTTGAAGGCCCTTTTCCTCAAAATCCCAGAGCTGGTTTAGTTTCCCGAAAATATACAAAGAAGGACTTCCCGGGCGACCAATGGTTAACTGTATTGGTCATCCCACAAAAAAAAATCCCAGTTTCTAGATTTACATCTACGACCTTTTGTCGAAAAATTACCTTCTTTTGTGAAAGATACAACTGAATACATCAACAAAACACCCTCTGTAGACCTTCCGCCCAACACAATTTTGGTTACTTAAGACGTGACTTCTTTATACACCAACATACCTCATGATGAAGGAATCGAGGCCTGTCGTAAAGTGTGGGATAGTAGAGCTATAAAATCACCTTCCACTGAATCTCTAGTCAAGCTTTTGAGCTTAGTTTTTACACGTAACAACTTCGATAACGAGAATTTTCTTCAAGTTAATGGGACTGCGATGGGTACAAGGGTAGCATCATCATACGTCAATATTTTCATGGGGGATTTGGAACAGCGCATGTTATAGGATACGCCATATAAACCATATATCTGGCTGCGCTTTATTGATGACATTAAAGTGAAAAAGACAGACACAATATCTAAACTTGATGAATTAATTGAATGTATAAATAATTATCACCCGTTCATCAAGTTCATCGTAAACATCTCAGAAACAACGAATACATTCCTCGATACACCATCTACACTTGTCGATATCCAAATTGATTTTGACTTTCATACAAAACCGAGAGATGCACACGCTTACCTGCTCCCTAGTAGTTGTCAACAACGACATTGTTAAAATGCGGTACCGTATGGTCTGTCAACACGAATACGACGTATCTGCTAAAAAACAAACATTTAAACAAAGGAGCAAAGAACTTAAACAACAACTTGTTAACAGGGGCTATTAAGAAAAAGATGCTGAAAAAACAATCCGCAAAGTGTCATCAATCGATCAACTAAATCATAACAGAATCGGGGCAAGAAGAAGAAAAATTCTCGTGTTCCGTGGGCGACTACCTTCCATCCAAAAATGCCACACCTGTTTGATATATTCCGCGAATATATGCCTGTTCTCCATACGTCATCCAAAATGAAAGCCTTCTTCCCTGAAGTCCCGATTGTATCTTTTCGTCGACCCAAGAATCTGAAAGACGTTCTCATTAGGACTAAACTACCTTCGGCCGAGATAGGCCAGTTTACAGTTTGTCGTGATTAAACGTTATAAATTGTGTAAATACTGTTCCACGACTGAAACTTTCCAAGCTACCGGTGATATTTTCAAAATATTTGGAAAATTATCATGTAAATCCCTCAATGTCATCTATTTGGTTACATGTTCTGTCTGTAAAGAACAATATGTTGGTGAGACAGGATATGCGAGGAATCTTCGTATATACTTGCACCGTAACGATATTGTAAACAAAGATCAGTACCAGGCCACTGCAATCGATTTTAATACTCAAAATCATATCTGGCAAAATATGCAAGTAATCGCAATTGATCAAAATAGATCGTGGAATGTAAACTAGAGAAGATCGAAAAAAAGCTACTAGGTTGATCGTTTACAACCAAGTCTTAATATCAGGGTTATAGATCAATAAATGCATATAAACCCAGCGTTAAAAAATATTGGAGTGAAAATTTTTAAACAAACACCAACAAAGATTTTTTTCGCATCATTATAATTGAGGCCACGCCTTCAGTCTACGACATGTAGTTTACTGATTAAATCAAGTTTTATAGTGTTTTTTTTAAATAGTTTATTGTTTAATTATTTGATTTGCTGTTTTGAAAAGGACTAGGATAGAGTTGAAATGCAAACAGTGTTTTATACTCAGCTATTCACATTGCTCATACTGATAATCTATAAATTAACGACATTGTGTGTATCTGTTTAGCTCTAGCACAATAGGGTTTTAGGGTGTTTTTACTTTGTTATACGAGGGTTGTCCCTAAAGTTTTAGGACAGTCTCCGTAAAAACGAATAGATATGTCAGAATATAATGAAACAAGGCTAAAAATACTTACATGATTTAATGAGTCAATTTCCAAAATTTTAGCAGAATATGAGGTTTTACAGTTATATTTTCATCATTTTAAAATATTATACCAACTTCCAAGCGGAGCTCTGACACACGTTTAAATGACATTTTTCGACGTCGACGTTAATTTTTCTCCACGTAGTCGCCGTTCAAATCAACACATTTTTTGCATCTTTTTAACCAGTCATCGAAAATTTTCTCATATTGTTCACTTTTCATATGTAAAATTATGTCCATCACTGCATGCCTAAGATCAGATAAGTTATCAAACTTCTGCCCACGGAGAAATGATTTGATATATGGAAATACTGCAAAATCCATCGGTGCTAGATCTGGGCTATACGGAGGGTGTTTAAGACACTGAAGTCCAAGTAAATCGATCTCTAGTTGAGTTTTTTGCGATGTATGCGTTGTCTACATTGTCCTGATGTAGAATTACATTGTCCAAATTAGCAGCCAAATAAGGTATTTTCTTTCTTAAGGCCTGTACTAAATCTCGACGAAGAACCTAACAAAACAAATGGACACTTTTAATTCACTGGATTAGGTTAACATTAGGTAACTTTAACAATATTTTGAAAGGAAAAATAATAAATGTTTCATTTTAAGCTATTTTTTTCGGGATAAACTAGTATATGTTAAATAATAAATAAATGAATTAAATTAATGGTATGATGTAAGTTACCTTAGAATAATATTCAGAATTAACAGTCTGGCCTCTGGGAACGGCGTGGGTCAGTATCATTCCTTTCCTGTCCATAAAGAGAATAAACATATTTTTGCCGAGAGATTTTGTTTTTTTGCCTTTTTGGTGGTGGTGAGTCAAAGTTTTTCCACTGACATGATTGTTGCTTTGTTTCTGGGTCATAATAATGGAACCAACTCTCGTCCGTTGTAATAATCCTGTCGAGGAACCTAACGCCACCGCGTTCAGCTTTTCTTAAAAATTGTTTTGAAAGTTCTATTCGTTTTGTCATATTTTCATCAGTTAGTATTCGTGGTACCCATCTTGCACATACTCGATTCATACTCAAATCTTCAGTCAAAATTCGATGTGCTGTAGTTTTTGAAATGTTACATTTGTCGGCAACCTCACGAACTGTCAAGCGGCGGTCAGTGTTTATAACGTCCCGGACTTCATTTTTCACGGAATCTGACTCTCTGTAAGATGGTCTTCCTTCCCTTTCATTGTCCACTAAACTATCTCTTCCTTCTGAAAACCTTTTGTGCCACCTATACACCAACGATCGCTGAACTTTAGAATGTTTCTCCGACTGCTTCAAGAATTTGTGAGTTTCTACAGGCGTTTTTCCGATGTCAACACAAAACTTTATAACAGCTCTCTGCTCCACCTTTGCCAAAAACGTTTCATCTTTCAGAAATGTGGTTCCGGTCTTACGGACTTCGAAACCGGACGTTTCTGCCATTTCAAGACTTACGATTTTGAAATTTGGCAGGTGTAATGTCATTACTATTGTTTACGTCATAGTATCATTATCGGGAAATTATTGCGGGATTTTTTTTGCGAAAACATAACAAATTTAAAAACGATATTTTGTGCGTTACAAATCATTTTTGTCAAGCTCCGGGTCCCTATCTCTGCTTCAAATATGAAGTCATTATTTTCATAACAAATGAAAAATCACGGGGTAACTTATATATCCTATGTAGGTTTTTATTGCAGATTGCAAATACCAGAAAAGAATAGGTCTGAGACGTTGTTTTTGTTTTTATTTGTACTTGTCCTAAAACTTTAGGGACAACCCTCGTATGTTACTAGTTGCAAGAAACAAAGGTGTACATCGCAAGGAGTTCATCGAGGCAGTTCCTGAGGAAGGTTCAACAAGCATTAATTCAAGTAAGACGGTTTAATGTTTTTGATCTGGAAAGATAATGAAGAATTTCCGTCGGAATAACATGAATAAGGTTTCTAGTTAAAAAATCCCTTTTTGAATGTACTATTTTTCATTGTTTTTCTTTCACGTATAAATATTTTGTTAGGAAGATTTCCGTTATTTTTTTGTATTTCAATTGCACATGTAAATCTTTGTTTCTGTTTATTGTAAATGCTTTTGTAAGTCCTCCTTCGTTGTAAACTTTCCAAATGTTTGGCGAATGCTTGCATATTTCGTGGGATTTTTTTTATATATTTTAATGCATAAGCCTACTAAATTTATGTTCAAAAAGAAAAATTGCTGTTTTTTCAATGATTGGAAAATGTTTGTTCAAGTCCTAATATGGTAACAATATCTAATTTTCACGTAAATTCTGAAGTTCGTATTCCAAGTCTTTTGTTTCTAACAAAATCCTATTGATAGCAGACGTCTCTAGTACGACAAAAAAATGAAGCAATTAAAAGACTACAGAACTAATTGGAAACAGAATTTTTCTCAATGGTCATTAGGAAGTCACCAACCAAAAGTTGTTTTTCTGGCTTGCACCTTATCCAAGTTGGCCGCTACCAGGAAATATAGTTTTAACATTGGTCCTTATTGGAAAAAACAATTAGAGATCTTCTTTTCTGAAACTACTACTAAGCAAATTGGAAACAAACTGTGCCAAAATTGTTCTTAGGTGGTCCCTTACGAAAAAGACTGCTTTTAAGGTTCGCACTTCTTTCCAAGATGGCCACAAGCGGGAAAAAATGGACTATTAGAGAATGCACATAGCTTAACATGAGACAATTTAACATATTCAAAGATCCTCTTTTAAGATATAACTTATTTAATTAAAACCAAACGAAGTCAAATGGTCCAATGCTGTTCCCTTGAAAAATTGGTACATAGCATTTCCTCATCAAAGATTGCCAACAGAAGGGAATATAGTTTAACATCGGACACAATGGGAACTTTTTTCAACGATCTTATTCTTAGAAACTATAAATTAAATTGTACCAAACTTAATCACATGGTCCTAAGATGATTCCTTCCATTAAAAAGTATTTGACAGGTCCATACCTCATCTCAGATGGCCGCCAGCAAGGAAAAAATAAATTGACATTTACCACTATTGAAAGTATCTTTTATATAAAACCATTTAAATCCAATTTTTACCAAACTTAATCTCAACAGTTCTTTTGTGGTCCTTTTTGAAAATTTTGTCTAGCTGGTCTGCATCCAATTCAGAGAGGCCACAGCTTGGAACATATTTTGGACCCTGTTTGAAATGACATTCTCTTATTTATGTCAGCCATGGCCAAGATGAGGAATAGAGCCTGTTTATTGAAAAATAATTCTTAAACTTGTAATCAGCTTTTACATTTTCAAACACCTATCTGGTCGAAGATCTCTTCAGCATTCATCTGAAACAAAGCCTAACGACTCCTACAAACTCCACATATGCTGAAAAGGATAAAAGAAATATTTAAATACAAAATATTAAATTTGGTGTGATGAAAAACCCCAAAATAACAAAAAAACAAAAACAAAACCAACAACACTATGAACAGAAAAAGCACTGTCCATACCAGGAACAGTGATTTTTTCACTGTCATTCACTGTTCTCTGCTGTGGTAGTACTGTGAAATATCTATTAAGTACTGTCAAGAACTGTGCCAATCGGGGACAGTTATTAACAATTATACCCAAGTACTGTGATTAACTGTCCAGTACTGTAACAGTAACACACAGTGCATGACAGTCTTTACGACTACTGTCATGTATTGTCCCGGAGTGTTACAGTACATGTCAGTTATTGACAGTATTTGGTGTTACTGTCATGCACTGTCCTTGATTGTAACAGTGCATGACAGTTGGCTTTGGCGATTTCGCCTAAAAAAATATTCGTTTTTATGAGAATTTCGATGATTATTTATTCACATCAAATGTCACATCAAAATAATTTATTTGCATTTGCATAAAAAATTTATTTTTTAGTTCTACAAATTAAAATTAAATTCCACTGTTTCTTAGAAGTAGGTTTGGAATATCTATTTTAATTGGCAGCAAGATTAAATTTTTCATTTACAGAGTTCCCCCTACTCCCTGAATATGAATATCAAATCGACAAAACCTTAGCAGCCAAGATAAGTTTAGTATTTCACGAATTATTTCTTAATTTTGCTGATTATAGGTCAAAAACCTTACGGTCATTTTCCCAAAGCAAAGTTAAGTTAGCTCGAAAACCGACTTATAAAAGTTTTTTACTGTAATAAAAATTATTATCTAAAAGGAAATAATTATCTCCATTCAATATCGTACATGGATACAGATCTGACGGAGTGTTTATAATCTGCAAAGGGATATGTATATTTTTTTTTATTTAGACGTCGACAAGAGTGTCTTGTTTTGCGGGTTCTATCGTGAATGTATAAGATTGTTGTCTGGTGTCCATTTACTCTATATCCCTTTACGTGTACACAACAAAAATACATCAAAAACCAATTCGCGATGTGAATTATAAATTGTCACGCTAATTCCTTTATTTACAAAGAAGTATGATCATTAAGGCGTGAATTCGTTCCTATGTGGGGTCATTTTCAGAATATGATCAGATGTTGCCGAAAATCGAGTAAGGTGGTCTCTAGTAAAAGTACTTCTTGAAAATAAAATTAATATATGCTACACTTGTATGTTTTCTAGATTATTAGCAGCCCAACATTGCCGGAAATAGCTTTTTGTGTCCATTTTAGCTATTTCAGAGTATTTGAGAGGATAGTACTACACAAAATACACCAAGAACCAAAAAACATTTTATTTTTGTTACGAATGAATAAACATTTGGCCTTCCAAACAGCAGTTAGTTTGTTTCGGTTCTGGATGTCCTATACAACGAATTTCAACTAAAACAAAAAAACTGTCAAAATTGTATATAAGTGGTAAGTTCAGTGGCTGAAACTGTTATCTAAATGTATGAAAATGCATTCAATTTGATTTTGTTATGATAGTGTATGTAACAGATGACCTGTTACCAGTTTTCGAGAAGATTTTATGCATTTGGAAAATCAGTATGCTAAATGAAATAAATTCCCGGGTAAATGGCCATACTTCTTTCTTTGTAAATGTAGTCAATTTCGTGTCGAATGGTGTAGGAAATTATCTCAAATATAGACCTCGTCTTGCGTAGAAAAAATAATGCAAAATATTTCGGTTTTTATATAGAAGTGGATATCATATACTCATTTTCCTCAAACAATGTCAAACAACAACACTTAGAACCACTTATGTACCATTAAGATAGCATTGAATTATCTGTTGTGCACCAATTCAAAAATATAGAGCCTTTATAAAGAAGCATTATTTATACAACTAATAAACTATAGATACTATGTATTAATGTATTCACAACATCCATTTCATGCGGAAAAAAATAACAAACCAATTGAAAAAATATTGTCTTCACAGAGCAGGCAACAGTGTTCGTAAATTTTACTAGGGTACTTATCGGAGTGTGTACTCCAGGTTAAAGGTAGCGATTAATTTATCACTTTGAATAAATTTTATATGTTCATTTGGTGGGTATCATACATGTACCTATCTTAAATTTTATGTGTCAGAAATAAACGATATATATGTATGTAAAATGCTCTCCTTCAGTATCTTGATGTTAAATAAAAAGCTGTCCTTTGTATATCTTATGACGGGTTTACTGAGATGCAGGACAGGGAAAATATGAGAGTACTCCAAAGAAATTTGTTAGAAAGAAATTTATGTAGGCTATACATTTTGCTCGTATGTCCTTCGCTATGATATGTTTGATATATCTCATCAAGACTGTTGCCAGCACAGCTCCATGCAAATATTGGTGGACACTAAAGCCATTTTTCAGTAAAATATCTAAAAAAAAAGAAGGTCATGCTATCTGATTTTTAAGGGGTGCTTTGACTGGAACTGAGTATGAAATTTAGTTGCCTTGATTTTATTCAAATCTTCATTTCAGTGCACAAACACTATGTGAATATTTTGAATCCACTGGGCTAGCACCCTTTGTAAGTGTAAGCCAAAATAGTATCCTATGAAATATGGTCCTAATGGAACAAATGTTATTGGTATATCTATGAGATTTATTCCGTCTGGAGTTTATTTCACCAGGCCCATTAGATACTTTCCAGCTGGAGATTATTTCACTGGGCGAACTATGAAAATTGTCCCTTTGGAACTTATTTTACGGTGGATATTATAAACCGTTACATAAGTTTGTTGAAATAAATAAGTTAACGTTTTCTTGGAAACAGACACACAAATTTGACTTTATTTAGCCAAGGACCATTTAAACACAATATAAATCGATGTCTCCTATTTAGTGCAGGTAATCAAATATGCTTGTTTTATGATCTTGTTAATTTGACACAGCTGTTACGTTGATTGCAATAAAATAAACAATTTTCAACTGTACACACGTGTAGGGGTCTAGTACTAATAGGGGTAGTATTTTCAGTAAATGACCATATTTATAGTGTTTTGGTGTACAAACTCGTGTGCTGTGTTGTCAATAACTATGCATATGATATAACTTGCATTTTGAAGTCTAAAGTCAAGATGTATAAATGTTCTGTTAATATGAAAAAATATTACAAAGAACATATCGTTTACTGTATAATACTACAGTGTTTTACCAGCGGACTAGGCTCCTTGAGCTAGCCGGCAGTTTAGCGGCGAGCACTCTTTGACCCATCTTTCAAAATTACGTTTTGTCCCCTCATTTTCCTTTTCTAGATTGTGGTCATGGAGTTAGTAGTCTACCTGTATGGGTTTTATTCGTATGTTTATTCTACGATAGGGAAACGGGACAGAGAAAGGGGAGGTTTGGGTACCCATAAACCGGTTTAACCCTACCGCTGGCTTTTGCTAGTGCCGGTACCAAGTCCGGCTGTCCCGAGTTCCTATCGTTGTTTATGTTTGTCTTTTGTATTTTTATTGTGGGTTTTTTTCTTGTGCAGTTCCTATTTACTTTCTGGCATGTGGCTATGTTTTTGGGCCATTGTAGGTGTTTCCTGTTATCTTTTTTATTCCATTTTACAGATATCAGTACCAATTACCGTTAACCTTGAAGTCAAGTTACCCCCACTGAGAGCTTGGTATGGTTAAAAAATCTATGTGCAAAAAGAAACCTATAACATTCTAAGAAAATTCGCACTATAACCCGATAATGCTACTGGTAAAACAAAAAGATTCTTTCTAATTTTTAGAGGAAAATCGTTTAAGCGCTGATTATTTTTTGTTTAAAACTATTGCAGCTGTAAATACATGTAGTGTCCATAATTAATAGAACTGAAATGTAAACAGAAGGTAAAAAGTTTTTCACGAATAAATTGTAGTCCTATAAATCATATTTCACCGACCGGAAGAAATCCAATTGCTGCTGCCTTAAACCAGAGACATGTCTCTGCTTATACTTATACGAATGGCATATGTATATTAAGTCTCACATATTGAGATAACCAAGCCGGATTGCCATGACGACATGCGATGTTTCATTTAAGTAAAAGTATAGAACAGGTTTACAGGTGCTCAGAACCTACCGTTTGAGATAGTCGAAATATATCCTAAACTTTGATTATCTTATGCAAGTGCTATTTTTGTATTTGCATTATTTGAATCAAACACTATGAATAAAGCTCTAATAAATCCGACACCTCACAAACTGCATTATATTTTGACAATACTTATAAAAGGTGGCTATCATTGACCTTAATGAGTAAAGTTTTCAATATCATGTCGGAGGGGTGGACAGGGGGTGTCATCGCTTTCTCCTGCCCTCTGTCCCTTTGTCCCATCCCTCTCTCCTTTCTCCAGGCCCGTTTCTACTGGTCTTCCTTTCATTATCTTCCCCTCTCTTGTCCCTTTTCTCAAGATCCTTTTAACGTTCTCACATCCCCTCTCTCCATTCTCCGGTACTCCATTTATTCCTGTCCGCCGCCTCTTGTCGCAGTGTAATTTTCTTTGAAACTAAGGTGAATTCAATCATTGTTGAATTAACTCAATTTTTTTCATAATGAGAGATAATTAAATAATATATTTCACACTTTTAAACTAATCATTCTCTTATTTTGAACTGTTTCAGTTATTTATATATTTTTATGTAAATTCATGAAGTCTACAGGGAATCAAGGATGCAACTCAAGTCCAACAAAATACAATGAATATGTAATTCGTCAATACACAGAAAAATTATATTTACACTTGCAATGCTATTAGCAACTGCAGCAAAGTCTAAATTGATGTCAATCGT
>MJUU01070429.1:5897-26939 GCA_002080025.1 Modiolus philippinarum
TTTTTGCAAATTTGTTTTCGTTCTATCACTAGTATTGCTAATCGGACGTTTTAATTGAAATTGTCAATCAATCAAATTTTGTGGGGATAGTCATATACGATAAAATATTTTTGACAGTCTTTTTTGTGTAAATATTTATCTTGTGTCCAGGTAAAATATCTTTGACAGTATATGTATGTTATTTTAAAATTGTAACGATTAATCATTAGATCATGAGACACCGAGGAAGCTAGTCGGTCTAGCGAAAGTTTCGTCATTTGATCAATTTAGGACTTTTATTGCCTAAATTTTTTATAATAACTTTATTTTGATGTTGTTGTGTATCACTTTAGACGTATATATATATATATATATATATAGGTGAATAATTTTGAGAGATTTAAAGAGACGAATCAAATACAGTGTATATGAGACTGCCAACTTGGCGTCCGGTTGTCAAAGAACTCCCCGAATAAAGCGACACAATTCATGTTACAAGTATCGCAACGTTATATAGGAAAAAATTCTTAGCTCTATCGTCCGCCGAATCAGAAAAAAAATAAAAGCACCCATTCAGCTACGGTTCTGCAGCTAGGTCATTATATCCAAGCTTAGAAATATCGGCAGATTTACAGTGAAATGTACGTCAATCCGTCACTAAATATTTCGTCAATTGTCTTGACTGGACAATGTTAAAATGAATTTGAACTTTAAATTTGGTCATATTGTTGGCAGGGATTAGTTGACCTGTAAAGCATCTCTGGTTTTTCAATTTCAGGTACTTCAATATGATTACTGTAACCAACAACAGTTAAAAGATATGTAAGATTTCTTGATGGAATGTGGAGATGAACTCAAATTTGGTCTGGAGCTTGTATTACAAAAGCGATCTTAAGATCTGTCATTCCCCTTCTTCCTGCTTTGATATTTCACCTTTACTCTACTAGAGATTTGTCAAATAACGAATAATTTGTCTGAAGCAAAAATAAAAACTAATTGTGATAAGGAAATCATTCTGACATCTGTATTTTCTATACTTCCTAACAGAGCCCTTCTATGAGTAATTGGGTGAGAAAAATAAACTCAACAACAGATGCATTGTGGCATTGAAAGAATCCCAGGCTCATGAAATACAATATTTTTGCTTCAATATCTTGTTTTCATGTTAATGTTCATGATTTGATTATTTGATCTTAGTAATAAACTTGAAAGTAAGTTAATAGTTCTCGCCATGATCATGACGATATAGCTGAAATATTGCTGAAGATGGCTTAAAACATCAATCAATCAATCAATCAATGAAAGCAAGTTTTGATAACCTTTTCAATTTTAGGTTTATTGATTAAATGATTATTATAGGTTTTCCCGGTGAAAATCTTAAAGTCAGATGGGTTTCCATCAATTATTGATTATCGGGAAATAATTTTCCATACTTTGTGAAATTTACTAAAACTGTCGTAATGATAGTAAATACATTTGTAAAAAATGAAAGGATATGGAGTAAATGCACATGAGACAAAGTCTCTACAAATACATTGTTGTTATTCATTTTGAAATAAGGATGACGCCTTCAACAATGGGCTTTGTTCATACCTTATAATGAGTTCAAGAATATTGATTACCTGTGAAAGTAATTGATGAAAATTTATTCTTCAGGACCTCCATGAAGAGCCTCATGTTTGACCCTTGAAATAACTTTAATTTTATTCGGATCCTGTTGTGTTATATGGGAAATGCATATACTTGCCCGATGGATTAGAAGCAATTTTGGGTACAATATTTTTTGAATGTGGGACTTAAAAACTGGTGCATGGTAGGTCAATTCTAAATTGAATATGATTACTAAATGGTGCTTAAAATGAACACCATTGAACACCGTTTCTGTGGGATATGCATTTTAACTTCCTCTCGATTAGAATCAATCTTGATCATAATAGCTCTTGGCTGTTTCTATTTAAAAAAAAGTGGCTGGTACGTCCGCATCAAATCGAAGATGGTTACCGGCAGGGCTACAGTTTCACTCAGAACTCTACAGAAAATGCCTTCTACCATTTTTGAAACTACTAAAAAAATTGACACCAGATATGAGCTAAATAGTTCTCGAGGGATGCACTTTAAAAATGGCATATCTGGTTGGTCTGCATTAAGTAAAAGATATCTCTCATAACGGATCATAGTTCAATATTGAACCAACGGGCAATGTATACAAAACATGCTGGTCTGAAACTATCTAAGCAATTGGAATCAAATATAGAAACGGTTGTAAATTTCAGACCTGGGATCAATCAAATTGCAATGTAATGCAGTGTACTACTTTTTTCTGAATGACTATGTTCTATTTATTAGAATACCTGACCCAAAGGGTCAGTGTGAGCTATTGCCATCACTTGGCGTCCGTCGTCCGTCCGTCCGTCCGTCTGTTAACTTTTCACATTTTCATCAACTCCTCTGAAACCACTGAAGCAAATTCAACCAAACTTTACAGGAATGATGTATGGAAGGTCCTTTACAAAGATTGCTCATTTCGTTCCGATCCGACAAAAAACATGGCCGCCAGCGCGGAACATAGGTTTAACATTGGACCCTATGGGAAAAATCACATTTTCATCCTCTGCTCTGAAACCACTGAAGCAAATTCAACCAAACTTTACAGGAATGATGACCTAAAGGTCCTTAACAATGATTGCTCATTTCGTTCCGATCTGACAAAAACATGGCCACCAGCACGGAACATGGTTAAACATTGGACCCTATGGGAAAATCACATTTTCATCTTCTGCTCTGAAACAGCCGAAGCAAATTCAACCAAACTTTACAGGAATGATATATGGAAGGTCCTTTACAATGATTGGTCATTTTGTTCCGATCTGACAAAAAACATGGCCGCCAGAGCGGAACTTAGGTTTAACATTGGACCCTATGGGAAAACGTCATTTTCATCTTTTGCTCTGAAACCACTGAAGCAAATTCAACCAAACTTTACAGGGATGATGTACTAAAAGTCCTTAACAATGATTGCTCATTTCGTCCCGATCCCACAAAAAAATATGGCCGCCAGCACGGAACATGGTTTAACATTGGAGCCTATGGGAAAATCACAATTTCATCTTCTGCTCTGAAACAGCTGAAGAAAATTCGACCAAACTTTACAGGAATGATGTATGGGAGGTCCTTTACAACGATTGCTCATTTCGTTCCGATCCGACAAAAAACATGGCGGCCAGTGCTGAACTTACATTTAACATTGGACTCTATGGGAAAAACGTCATTTTCATACACTCCTCTGAAACCACTGAAGCAAATTTAACCAAACTTTACAGGAATGATGTATGTAAGGTCCTTTACAAAGATTGCTCATTTTGTACCAATCTGACAAAAAACATAACTTATTTTTAACATTGGACCCTATGGGAAAAACGCCATTTTCATCAACCCCTCTGTAACCACTGAAGCAAATTCAACCAAACTTTACAGGAAGGATGTATGGAAGGTTCTTTACAAAGATTGCTCATTTTGTACCAATCCGACAAAAAACATGGCTGCCAGCGCGGAACTTACATTTAACATTGGACCCTATGGGAAAAACGTCATTTTCATACACTCCTCTGAAACCACTGAAGCAAATTTAACCAAACTTTACAGGAATGATGTATGAAAGGTCCTTTACAAAGATTGCTCATTTTGTACCAATCCGACAAAACACATGGCCGCCAGCATGGAACTTATATTTAACATTGGATCCTATGGGAAAACATCATTTTCATCAACTTCACTGAAACCACTGAAGCAAATTCAACCAAACTTTACAGGAATGATGTACTAAAGGTCCTTAACAATGATTGTTCATTTCGTCCCGATCCCACAAAAAACATGGCCGCCAGCACGGAACATGGTTTAACATTGGACCCTATGGGAAAATCACAATTTCATCTTCTGCTCTGAAACAGCTGAAGAAAATTCAACCAAACTTTACAGGAATGATGTATGGGAGGTCCTTTACAACGATTGCTCATTTCGTTCCGATCCGACAAAAAACATGGCGACCAGTGCGGAACTTATATTTAACATTGGACCCTATGGGAAAAATGTCATTTTCATCAACTCCTCTGTAACCACTGAAGCAAATTTAACCAAACTTTACAGGAAGGATGTATGGAAAGTCCTTTACAAAGATTTCTCATTTTGTACCAGGATGACAAAAAACATGGCCGTCAACGCAGAACTTATATTGAATATTGGACCCTATGGGAAAACTTCATTTTCATCAACTTCTTTGTAAGCACTGAAGCAAATGCAACCAAACTTTACAGGAAAGATGTATGGAAGGTCCTTTACAAAGATTGCTCATTTTATTCTGATCTGACAAAAAACATGGCCACCAGTGCAAAACTTATATTTAACATTGGACAATATGGGAAAAGGTCATTTTCATAAACGCATCTTAAACCACTGAAGCAAGTTATAGGAATGACATATGGAAGGTTCCTTACAAAGATTGCTCATTTCAATTCGACAAAAACATGGCCACCATGGAGAACATTGAAACCCTGCTGTTCAGCATTTTGTCAGGTGAGCGACACATGCTCAGTCTCTGAGCCTCTAGTTTATTCATTGAACAAATGTACTATACACAAAGCTTCATCGTCTCTGTACATGTTGAAATTAGAGAGAAAACATCCAATCTTCTGAACAAAATTGGGATTCGTCACAAATCTGGGAAAATCAAGTCTTACTGCAATTCAAGTATCAAATACATAGTGGAAGCTTTCTTTTTAGAGGAGGGCTTAGAACGTCCAACTACACAGTGTAAACGAAATTTTGGTTGAAATAGAAAACATCTTAAGCAATCAAATTTCGCGTTTTCGACTTTTCGTGTTTTCGCGTTTTCGCGTTTTCGCTTTCTTGATCTCGCGTTTTCGCCTTTTCGCGTTGTTGAATGATAGCACGAAAACACGAAAACGTAAAAACACGAAAATGGCCACATTCGGCTTTCTTATCAATGTCCTAGAAATGGAAGCTGGTTTTTCGCTCAGTAAAGAATTTTCTACCACATCTGAAAAAAAGCTAAAACATTTTGGTTCGATCAGACAACTTTACAGTAGGTCGATACATAGCAAACCAAGGCGGAACTCACTATCAAGAATTTGGCATGAGGGCATGGAAATTATGGCAGCTAGTTTTGGAGAACAATATTCAAATCACATCGGCACACATAGCAGATCACCGAAACCAACTTGCCGACTAGCTCAGTCGTGTCAACATATAACCCACAGAATGGTCATTCGCTTGCATATGCAAAAGACGCCCTCTCACTTCCATGGACAAACATGTTAGCCTCTGCATTTCCCCTAATTTGCCTAAACGTTCTGCAGTACATTGAACAGTTCAAATGCCAGATAATTCTGATTGCACCACATTGGCCATGCAGACACTGGTATCCAAATCTTCTCAAATTCCTTGTGGAATATCCAAGGAAGATATACACCAACCAAGAACAAACATTTACAATCCCAATCCAGCAGTATTCAAATCAACTACATGGATGCTATTGACCCACATTTCCAAAATAAAGGCTTTTCTACATAGACTAGATTATCACTCAAAGCCTGTTGGAGATCTGGCACTCAAACAGAATACAGTGCAAAATTTCGAAAATTCTGTGGCTTGTTTGTAGACGGGAAATTTATCCCTATAATGCCTCTGAAGCATCTCAATTCTTAACTGAATTTTTTTCTGGAGGCCTCCAATATAGAACCATTGCAGGTTTCAGATCAATGCTTTCCTCTATTATACCACAAGTAGACAAAATTCATGTACGTCAACACCCCTACATAACAAGACTTGTTATAGGTGTTCTTAATTCAAGACCTCCCAAAGTAGTTCTTTTACCAGAATGGAACCTTCCTTTGGTTCTCCAAAAAAAAAAAAATAAATAAAATAAAAAATAAAAAATTCCATTTGAACCATCGTAAAAAATGTTACTCAGAAAACAGTTTTTCTAATAGTCATTACATCTTTTAGGCGGTGCAGTGACCTTCTGTTTTTTTGTATTGGAGAAAACTCCATTTGTGTACAGAAGAAAGGTATAAGTTTTACGGCGAAGTTTATTGAAACAAGACAGACCAAGCCATTTTTGGAAATAAAATATCTATTAGGCAAAGAACTTGATCCGAAAAGAGCTGTGTATTATTATTTGAAGAAAAAAAAAACAACTCCGAGGATTAGATGACAATTTCGTTGAGAATCTGTCCTTGTCGGTGAATGCACCACATAAACCGGTTAGTTCAAAAACAATTTCCAGTTGGATTGTTAATCAATCTTATCGGTATATATATTGGGCGAATTTCCTTTGATCCTTACTGCATCAAAAAGCTTATATCAAGGCTAGTCGAAAAGCAACAAGTTATACTAGAAATTATCAGCTGCTGGTCATTTGGCATGCGCAAACTGGTTAAGGAAGGATCTACTTAAGAAATAAAACATCGCCGCCATACTATATTGTCATTATAACATGGGCTTGAGTTGTTTTTGCAAATATTTTATCCCGAGCGTCACCGAGGGGTAAAATATGCAAAAACAACGAAAGCCCATGTTATAATGACAATATAGTATTTGGCGGGTATGATTTATTTCGATTCTAATATGGAAATTTCACCCATTTTATACCCGAAGCGAGCAGCGACTATCTAATGGTTCCGTAACATTTTGATTTTGATAAACAAAGTCGCTGACAAAAAACTTTCCACAAATACAGTAAAAACTTACTTTTGTTTGATTTAATTGCTATTTTAACTGTAGAAAATGCCTCAAGTCCATTTAATCTCCATTCAAACTTTCCAACCAACGCTGCTGACGAACCGGACATTACGATTTTATTTGTGACGTCACAAGTAGGAAAATTAAAGTTTGTCCCGAACATTGCCTTTTCAAGTAGAAAAAAATTCCATAATGAATTTCGGAAACAAATTTAATTAAAAATTTGTTGGTGGATGGTAGATTTTGACAGTTAAAATAAAAAATAGATTCAAAATATACAACAGAAACTATGCATCTTTTGCGCATGTGCTAAGAGTGTTATATTGGTATTATAACATGACTCTATTTACAAAGCTAATACAGGAAGCCATATTAGAATTTTATTTTTTGGCCAATCGCGCTACAGTGGTCAAACCTCGTAAAAACAACGTAAATGATGTGGAAAACTTAATTTTTCGTAGTAAATAAATGTCAATGACCTTTTACATATTTTATTTCTTGTTATGAATTTATTAGACACAGCTACTGTTTCCATCAAAATAAATAATGCGTGCATGCAAATACATGTAATCTTAATTTAGGTCTAACAAAAAAGGAAAATAAATACCAACAATCAACAAAAAACATAAAAACTAAAATGTCATCAAAACTCGTTCCTAATGAGATCTACCCAAAAATTAAGCAGTGTTACAATTACAATTAAAATGCAACGCATACACAGTATCCGGAGAGTCTCTGAGAAGTCTTCCTGAAATAAAAAAAAAAGAGATTTTATTTTAATCCCTACCACCACCACCACCACCCCCTTCCAACAACAAAAAACCTCCGGCACTGTCAATACTTCCACCAAATCATATGTCCATATTACTAGTGATCATTGCAAAAAGACGATGGGCTTATTGAAATGTGGCAGTAACAGGAGAATGACAGGGGTTGAGAACTGAGAGAAAAGGGGAAGCGAACTTACTCTGGGCGAAAAATTAAATACACAGGGTCTTAAGAATGCAATAGTATACGGGGACAAAGCAGTATTGACGTCTGATGGGATGGAATTAAGAAAAAAAGACAGGGGAGGGGAAAAACTCTCTTGTATTCTACAAAAAAAAGTATCGTTATGACCATTGACGCCATGACATCATGACAGTTCCATCCATCGAGGACCACCAAAACATCAAGACATTATCAGATAGTTTACATTATAAAATGATCCTGAATTTTGTTCAAATGCGGCATTTTTTTACTTCTGATAGACCGTCATCATGCATTTAAATAAATTAAGTGACGTCACGTAAGACCGCGTCATGCATAAAAATTCGACAAAAAAAGGTCATAGTTTTTAATTATTTTACGTAAGTTGTTGTAAGACAACCCGTAAAAAAGGAACAATAACTTAACAAAAAAAGCAACTTAATTTCAATTACCGATAAAGAAAATTATAAGTATTTTTGTTCGTTTGACAAGGATTATCAGGCCCATATCAGATTTGTCCTTCGGGCTTATCTGAGATGAACCTGATAATCCTTGTCTTGCGAACAAAAATATTGATAATTAATATAAGGCATACATCATGCAAAAGAGCTATGTGCTTTTTTAACGGTGCGTTTATACTGTTTAGATTCATGATAGGGTCGATTCAATAAATGTGTCCCTACCTAACCTTCTTGACCAATCAAATGCAGTGATGTTGTGACTGGTTTATTGTCAATAACTGGCAGTTCCTTTGTAAAAGGATGACAATGTGCTACATTGTGTATGAATGTATACAATATATGGTCTGTTTCCTTCCACATTTGATGACATTGTGTTTCTTTAACACAGAAGCTGACAAAAGAATACACGTCACGAACTGACGGTAGGGGCAGATTTATTGAATCGGTTCTATATGTGTTATTTTGTACTCAATATTTCTGTTTACGCAACTACCATATATGGTATAGATGTAGAATAACCTTATTTTGTCTTCCTTTTTTGTAATCGCAATGAAAAACAAATGAATTAACAGGTCACAAACAGATTGCATTATAATTTGACTTATTATGTTTTCGTGTCACCTCACCTTGACGCACATTACTCCAGACGACTGGAATAGATCTAAAATCACAAGAGAGAATGGAATACTTAAAATGAAATTGAAATAAAATTCATTTCTTTTTCACATATCCGAAATATGAACAGAAAATTGAAGAATTAGAAAAAATATTTCCAAAAAAATCCGAAAAATGTTTGAACTAAACAAAAATCTGCGACTTGAAAAGTAGATGTCGTTCTTTAGATATTTTACGAAAGGATATGGGGTAAATGAGCATGAGAACATAACACATATGTTAACCCCAACTGCAATAATTTTAATGAGCTGTATGGCCATTTCGGAAATTAATTCCTCATCAGCAGCACTAGAACACAAACAAAGGAAATCCATAATTTCAAAAATGATTAAAATGCATAAAACCAAAAGAAATCCGAATAATCAGTAATATCAAATATAGCTAAGGACAAAACTACGATGGGGGGAGTTAATCCTTAGGTTTTAGAATTTATGGATCATGAGGGTGAAATCAGCGGTATGAAGGTGTAAATTAATGGCGTGATGTTTGTATCTTCAGTTTTGTTATTTCACACTTACCTCTTAACAATTACTACTATTTATATGGACACAGATAGAGAATTGGAATACAGTTGGGTGTAGACATAACCTCTCGTCCAAGTTAACTCTAAGTTAACTCAGAATTGTTTCTAAGTTAACTTGAAGTTAAGTTATAGCAGTCATAGAACAAATTCTTGAAACGGTCATAAATTATGACTGCTCTAAGTTAACTTAGAGCAGTTCTAAAAACGGACATAATTGGTTCTATGTGGAACTGCTCTAAAAGCTGTCATAGTTCTAAGTTAACTTAGAACAGTGTACCAGTGGATTTTTCCCTGCAGCTTCTTGTCTAAATAATTAATGATTAATAACTAAATACCGAAGTTACTGTGAATTCATTTTCTGCATATGCGCATTTCGACAACTTATGTCTCTTCAGTGCAGATAAAATCTAAAATTTTGGAAGACCATTACCTCAAAGATGTTCAAAAACTGATAGAGAACAAATAACCTATATGATCTAAATGTAAAGACAAAATCAGCTAAGGACAGAGCTTTGCATGAGGGAGATACTCCTTAGTTTCAACAAAATTATCAAAAATTTGTATATTGAACGGTTTGAAATAGTATCGGCTTTCGGGTCAGCACCGAAGTACTGACTACTGGGCTGGTGAATACCCTCGGGGACTAACAGTCCACCAGCAACTTATTTTAGGAAAAAATAATTAAATTTGATTTAAATATTTAATTACACTTTTCAAATACAGTATTTTATTTATTTTTATTCTTTGGGGAGTTCGTGAAATAAATTGTTATTATTGTTCAGAAATTTACAATTTTAAATCGATTTCACATGTAGGGATTTAGTCGCATTTTTACGTTTTTACAAGTTCTTATTTCCAAAACTGCATTATACTTTGTCAATAGATAAAAACAGCTTTATCTGGTCAGAACTATAGACTATTGTTTGCTATTACATAATCTTGTATGATTTCCGTCCCTGTCACCTTAATATTAATCCGTTTGAAGTTTATTTAATTAACAACAAAATATCTCTAGTCACCTTTTAAGACATGAGGCCAACTAAGGGATATTAATTAACTTTTTCTTTGCTAAATTGAAAAGAAACCTATAGTGAACCTCACCTAGCAACCAAATTGAAAAAAACGAGCCTTTTCTAAGCGTGGGTCCTGGTCAGTTTCTCTTGGACCAGTGACCAATAAAGACTTATTTTTACACGCTTGTATTTATTTTAGCAATCAAGAAGGATAACTCCAACAACTGCCATCACAAGCGTCAATCGTTCCCACCCAAGTACCATAAACCTCGTTCACAGAGTGGTGGAGTCCGCAAAAGATCCTGCCTCTACCGATGTCAGATTTCACTGGTGGGAAAGAACTTTCAGACATATCCAAACACAAGAGCACATCCTTCAAGGAATCCAGAACCATCTGCTCCAGACTTAGGTTTGATAGATACACAAAATGAAACAAATAGTATAGATGAAAATAATATAGATATTCACACTGAACAATTGTTAAGTGAAATAGAAAGCATTATTGAGGAAGAACAAGTTACTGATAATGATCAAGGAAACGAGAGCCCTGAAAATACAGAAGTAACCGGAGAACAAATAGAAACAAATCAAAATCACACTGAGGTTGAAGTGCATGTGATTCAGCCTGAAAATAATAGAAACAAATAATATCGTGCCTGAAGACATAATTATCATGTCGTCGATAGTAGTGCTACCAAAATTTTTAGATGAATACAACAATGTGCCTTCCGAATGGTGGTATCTGTTCGAAAACTACAAAGTGTGCAATAATATGTCAGAAGAAAGGGCAATTGCATCGCTTCCCTTTCATTTAGATGGGCAAGCTAAACTATGGCTGCAAATATTACCAGCAGAAGATAAAGTATCATTAGCGGCATTAAAGGCTGCGTTTTTAACACGATTCAGCAACAATAAAACCAGCAAACATTGTATAACTTACAACAAATGCCAGGTGAAAGTGGAAATGACGATATGACAAGGATACGGCGACTGGCAATGAATTCGGGTAAATTAACAGAAGGACCAATAGTAGAATTGGCAATTAAAGGGCTTTTGCCCTCTCTTATACCTCATGTTGTTTCACATGATCCAAAAACATACAATGATTTAAGAAAAGCAATAGACATTGCAAGTAATGTAGTGGAGTGTACTCCAAGTAATAATGTTGTAAATTCATCTTCTAATAATTGTACCACTTCTACCAGTAATCAATGAAAACTGCCCTCAGACAAGAAGTAATGGCCCTAGATAAAAGAGAAGAAAGACAGTCTGAACAAAAGACATGTAAGGATGTGGTACAATAGAACGCTGTCCAGCATACAATGCAAGATGTTACATTTGTGGTAATTTTGGCCACTATAAAGAAGTTTGTGTGAACAGACATAACAGACAAGAAAGAAACAACACACAGTATAGGAACAGGCCACAATACCAAAGAAATAGGCAAAATTACAGATCAAATAACTATGGCCAAAATGCACAACAAAACAATCAATACAACTCCTATAACAACAGGAAAACTTACAACAACCAACGCCAAAATAACGCTAGATACTAGGGACACGCGCCTATCCAGAATCTGTTGTTTGGTTTTGGTTGACACTGGGGCAGCTATTAGTTGCTGTTCTGTGAAATTGTTAAAATTTTTTGGAGTAGGTGAAAGTGAAATACAAAAACCCTTAATTGAAGAAGCAATGGATGTTGGTGGTGAAATCCACCCTATCCCGGAATTGTCTCCCTTACTCTGGCAATAGGCCAATCAGTGTTTAAAGAAAAGTTTCATGTAGGCATATCAGTAAAGAATCAGGTTAGATAACTCTCCGGACAAAAATCTGTGACCTATTGTTTGAATCGATATTTTACTGTGAAATAATGTAATTAAAAGTCTGATATAGGTAAAATATTAAATTTAAAAACGTAAACATTCTTTCTGCCTAATGTTTGTTTATCTAATATTTTGATGTCAAAAATGCCAGATTGTCCTAGATAACTCTCCGGACAAAAATCTGTGACCTATTGTTTGAATCGATATTTTACTGTGAAATAATGTAATTAAAAGTCTGATATAGGTAAAATATTAAATTTGAAAACGTAAACATTCTTTCTGCCTAATGTTTGTTTATCTAATATTTTGATGTCAAAAATGCCAGATTTTTAAACATTTCATATGATGGTATTTTCTATAAAATCCCGTTTTTCAGTAGGTGAACTTGGGAACCAACTAAAACCCATCTAGCATATGAAAGATTTATTATTCACATTTTCATTACAATAAGACCTATGGAATTTTTTTTGGATTTACTGTTGAAAATGAAAATTTTTGTACTTTTTAGTTTTTGTGCGTGGTCTTTCGATTTTGACTCGAGTTATGTTCCTTTGGCCACAAATTCTTAGTTTTTACCACTTTGATTGTGCTGCCATCTAGCGTTAATTGATAAACCTATTTCATGTCTTTGAGAAAATGCAACAACAAATGATTTTAGTTTGGGATTTCCTCAAAGACAATAAAATTAATAATTTCCTCATAAAAATACCATTTTTGTACCAGACATTGACACAAATACAATAAATGCAATAGAGTTGAATTCTGGGTCGGCAAGGACAGTATTTGATACCAAAATTCCAGCATTTCGTCAAGCTGAAATATCTGTTAATGTGTCAAATATTAAAAGTGAAATAGCACTGTTAGAACCATTACCCTCACTTCCTGATAGATCTTTGGCTGGTGCGAAATGTTGTGTGTCATTAAACAAATCTAAACAATCCTGTCTAAGAATAATGAACCCAACTGAAAAAGAAATAGTCCTTCCTGCAAATGTAGTAATGGCATCAGTGTCTGCCATCAAGCAAGAAGATGTAGTGCCTATGTCCAACCCTAAACAGACCTCTTCCTAGACAAATGAAAAGGACATAGACACAGAGGACATATTACAATTTGATTTTAGTAATTCCAAACTGACAGACGAACAGAAGGACATCATGACAATTTTTCTAAACAGAAATCGTAAAGTATTTGCAAAAGACTTAAGCGAACTAGGTCACACCCATCTTTACGAACATGTTATTGACACAGGTCACGCAAGACCAATTAAAAAGCGATTTTATGGACAATCTCCAGCAGTTTTAGCAGATATGAAAAGACAAATCAATGAAATGCTTAAATATGACATAATAGAAGAGTCTAGCAGTGAATGGCAGAGCCCTGTTGTGATGTGCAAAAAGAAAAATAGAGAGTTAAAGATTCTGTGTGGATTATAGGGCCATTAATGCTGTTTGTCGTCCAAAGTTTTTCCCATTACCTAGACTTGAAGATGTGTTTGATGCTCTAGGTAGGGCAGAAGCCACCATTTTAGTACCCTTGATCTTTTATCCGGATACTGGCAGTGTGGTTTGTCGTCATCAACAGCTCATAAAAGTAGTTTTGTTACTCCCAGTGGAGTTTATCAGTGGAAGCGTTTGCCCTTTGGTCTGGCTGCAGCACCATCTTCATTCCAACACTTGCTAACCCAAGTCCTAAGAGGTCTCAATTACCAAATGGCTTTAGTATATGTTCACGATATCTTGATCTACAGTAGCAGCTTTCAGCAACACTTACAGCATCTTCAGCTAGTTTTTGATAGATTGATTGATGCAGGTCTTACTCTTAAGCCAAGCAAATGTCTTTTGCCAGACCCCAGGTTGTATACTTAGAACACACAATCTCTGATGAAGGTGTCAAAGTTGATGTTTCAAAAGTTGAAGCTGTAAGATCTTTTCCAACCCCAAAGACGCAAAAGAATGTACGTTCATTACTGGGTCTCACGAATTACTATAAAAAGTTTATAAAAGGTTACAGTGATATAACTACTCCCCTCAGAAAGCTTCTGAAGCAAGAAATAACATTTGAATGGACAGAGAAATGCCAAATAGCATTTGAAAAGCTTAAAGATGCATTGTGTTCAGCACCTATCCTTGCCTATCCCAATATGTCCCGTCCATTCATTCTGTCAACTGATGCAAGTGGGTAGCCATTGCATACATATTAGGACAATTAGATTCTCAAGGTCGAGAAAGGGTTATCTGTTATGGAGGTAGAGCCCTTTCTAAAGATGAAATGAAATGGGGCATAAGTGAACTTGAATGTCTTGCTGTTCTGGAAGGAATTAAAACTTACCATGTGTACTTGCAAACAGTCGTTTCAAAGTCTACACTTAAGTTTTTAAGTAACATCAAACAATCAACAGGTCGCTTAGCTAGATGGACTGTTCTCTTACAAGGGTATGATTATGAAATCTGTTATCGACCTGGCAATAAAAATAGTAATGCTGTTTATCCAGGCGTGACTATCCCAACAATCAGTCAACTTCTGAACCAGAAGATACCATTCCATCTGTAAATGTAAATACAGTGCCAAATGACAAAGACAAAAAGGAAACCATTCAAGTGGTGTTTGTTTACACACATAGTGCGAACTCCCAACAATCAGACATAATGGAAATTTCAGTGACAAACCCATATACGACAATAAGATTGACGACAAAAAAGACGCAAAATTAGGACACATGACTGAAGTAGTCCCCGACAATATTGGACCCTCCAAAAAGAATGCCCTGATTTCAAGCACATCTATGCATACCTAGAGACAGGTGTTCTCCCTGATGACTCAAAATTGAAAGTGGCCATAGAAGCCAATCAATATGCATTGCTAGATAATGATTTATACCACTTTTATCAACCGAGAACCAGGGGTAGAAAAAAGGATATGTTTGTCAAGCAGTTGGCTTGTCCTCGACAATTTAGGAATGATATCCTTCAGTCATACCATAAATTGGGACACTTTGGTTTTGATAGGACCTATCTAGCTCTAAAACAAAAGTATTTTCCCCTGGAATGTACCTTGCAGTTGCAGATTATATCAGAGGTGATCCATGTCAACGTGCAAAGACACAAACACATGCAAAAAAAAAAGTCCCCCTTACTCCAATGCCCATCACCGATACCTTCGCCAGATGGCACATTGATCTAATTGGTCCCTTCAAGGAATCCAAAATGGGCTATAAACACATACTAATTGCGGTTGATTCTTTTAGTAAATGGGTAGAAGCTTTCCCTGTTAGATCAGAAACTGCTGAAGAAATAGCTTGTATACTACACAAAGAAGTATTTTCTCGATATGGTGCCCCTACAAGTCTTGTTTCTGATCGTGGTCAAGGTTTCATGAGCAAGCTGGTTGCTGCTGTGAACCAGATATATAATGTTCGCCATTATTTTACTAGTAGTTACCATCCCCAAACAAACTCCATTGCTGAGCGAATGAATAAAACTATCATACAATGTTTAAGGACAATTGTCAATGAAAATCAGACAAATTGGACAGAACTTCTCCCAGGCATTCTTATGGCTTTTAGAATGTCTGCATCTGCTTCTTCGGAATTTTCCCCATACCAATTAGTATTTGGGAAAAATATGACCCTTCCTATAGACACAAATCTCCTCCCCAAAACTGATGTAAACAAAAATTTGAAGTATCACATTGAAAACACACTGGACTGCCTGAAAATAGCTAAGAGGTGTGCAACAGACAACCTTAGATATTCTCAGGAACAACAGAAATCAAAGTATGACAAAAATACTGCGGAACCCTCATTTGCAGTTCAAGACATGGTACTCATTTATAACCCAAAAGTTCCTGTTGGATTGGCCTCAAAATTTCTCAGAAAGTACAATGGACCATTTTATATTGTAAAAAAGGGTCCAAATCACACCTTCAAATTGCGTAGATGTGACAATAAGGAGCCTCTCAAAAGCTTTATCAATGCAAATAGACTGAGAATATACACTCCCCCAGACCACCGTCCTGATCTTAATGCCCTGCCCCCAGAGGAACGAGATCCTGAGAACCGCAGAACTGAGCCCCTAACTTCCCAAATGAAAACAATGAAACTGTCTAATCACAAGCTGCTCCAGATGGAGATGAAATGCTGGATAATAGCTCAAAACAGTATTACGACATTGAAAAGCTTCTACGACGTAGGCTTTTTAATGGTCAATATCAGTTTTTAGTAAAATGGGTCGTCCTATTCCTTTACTTCAAGAGCCAACGGTTCAAAAATAGTTCAGTTATTATTTTTGTTTCCATGAAAGTTAATGTTGAGCAACGTATTCATGTTTAAGAGTTTATCTTTCTATTTTCGTGAGTTAAGGTGTTGACCTAATCTTCTAATTCAAGAGCCAACGGTTCAAGAGTTTTTGTTCTTGTTTTTATAACAGTTGTAGTCAAACAATTTACTCAAGTTTAAAAGTTTATTAGTTTGTTTTTATGAGTTTTTATGGTTGATTTAACTCAGTTTCTTGTTACGGTTATGTAAAAGGATTTAAGATTTCAGTTAATTATCATTGCATGCAAAATTTTATGACAAAAACTTTGTCTTTAAAACTCCAGCAGTAAATGTCTTCTCTCAGTACCTAATGCACCCCTATAGACTTGGCATAAGTTGGACTCATCTAGCTTTATTCTCTTATATCTTTGTTTTCTGTGAAATTTTTGTCACTTTATGAGTTACCTCATGTGAATAGTGCTATAAGGGATTAGCTACCCCTAACCTTACTACATTGCACATCTCTATCTCATCTTTTCTTTGTTTTCTGTAGGTGCTTTAAGTTATGCCACGGTCTTCATTTGGATGCTACTGGTTAGTCTTGGTGTAGTGACTGCAACAGGCAATGAGAAGCAGATACAACGTATCAACTACGGAGTAACTTTTGAGAAACAAGCAAATGTTGTTTTCGGAGCAGAATATTGGCTGCACACATTTGAAGTTCCACTTCCACACAAGATTATGGCTCCTGAATTCCCCAAGTGTGATATAGTGCATCAAAATTGCTACATCTTAAATCAACTTATTTTCCAGATAAATGCGTTAAAATGAAAGTTGCTACGGAAGTTAACATGACAATTGACGAAATTCACAAAATAATTCCACATGCCAGTTTGAATTCTGTCGTACCAAATCAAAGTAGATCAAAAAGAGGATTGTTTGATTTTATTGGGAGTATTTCAAAATCTTTATTCGGGACGGCCACAGTTGAAGATGTACAAAAACTTGCTCGCCATGTTAACCTTTTGATAAGCAAAAATAATCAGTTTACGAAGGCAATGACCAATCACGACCAATTGTTATCATCCATTATGGCAATTTTACAATATAATGGAAGCAGTAACTCTAAATCATGATAGTATTGTAAATATTACTGAACAAACAGCCAAATTTGTAGCTCAATTTTAAAAAGTAAGCTTTAATTTATCCAATTTGCTACTGTCACACATGAATACAAGTTCCGCCATAAGTAAATATTTAGAGGACTTGAAAATGGGAATTCATGAACTGAATAAAGGGAAGTTGTCACTTTTTATAGTGTCACCAAACATTATTAGTCGTACAATTAAACATATTCAGATTCTTCATATTGAAAAGTTCAAAGGATTTTATTTGTTACACTCTGATCCTGCATTTTATTTTTCATCTGCAAAATTGTTATTTGCTAGAAAACATAATACCTTATATATAACTTTAAAATTTCCCATTTCAACTTTCCCTGTTCCATTGTCATTGTTCAAAGTAAACTCTTATACTGTTCCCATAAATTCTTCAAGCAATCATGCTACACAAATCCTAGATTTACCTGAATATTTTGTGGTGTCTCAAAGCAAACAATATTATGCATCAGTCTCGTTCAGACAGCTTTTTACGTGTACTGGAACGGATACATATTATTGTAAACATAATACACCTCTAATTTCGTCTGTTTCACGAAGTTGTATATCTGCATTGTTTTTCAATGACAAACAAACTATTCATAAAATGTGTGATTCTAGATTTCGTATTGACATAACCAAACCTTCTGTTCAAGAGATATTTCCTAGTACATTATTAGTGTATAAAACAAATACAATATCATTTGAATGCTCAAAAGGACATAAAATTGTTAAGGGCTGTAATTTTTGTATGATACCAATCCCTTGTATGTGCTCCCTTTCTTCAGATTCAACTTTCATTCCAAAACGAATAGAACAGTGTAACAACAACACAAATGAAATTACAGTCATGCACCCAGTCAACCTTACATTAATTCGACATTTCTTCTCCCCACAAACATACAATTCAATCCTTGGTGATACTGCATTTGAAGAACAAATACAAATAAATATTCCAAAAATAAACATTTTCAATCACTCATTTTCAAACATCCTGGCTCAAGACAAGAATCTACACCTCAGCCTAAATCAAATTGCAAAAGAAACTGAAAGACAAAACAGTATTTACAAGCTTATCTGAACCCCTATTAAACGGTGATGTCTCTATAAATGACTCATGGTTTACAATTTACAACCAGTAACATCTCGGCAGCAGTATCTTTAGCAGTATCAAGCATTCTTTTAATAGCCTGTATTGCATTGTTCAACAAAGTTAGAGTATTAACAACCACAGTTCTTCTTCTACAAAAAATACCACCATCAAAAAGCTTAACACATCCATCACCACTGCCAACCTTCATTTTCAAAAATCTACAAGAAACAACACCATCCAACGCAATTCAAAATATATTCAGCACACCATGTTATCAGTGGCCATTCATTTTGTTATCAATTTTTACAATCACACTTCTTTGCATTTTAGCAGTTTATTTTTATAAAAAGTCAGTCCAATGCAACAACACAAAAGTAGTGTTAGAAATTACAAATGGCATTTCATGCATCTGGGTACCAATACTAACATTGTCTTTATGCCCATCAGACTGGAATGTATCTATTCCGCTGAATGTGCACTTGAGAATTTCAGGCAAAATCATCACAAGATTGCACACTGAATTCGAAAAATTTTCTATCACTGGTACAAATACAAAACACAAGATACCAATACCTGACTATGTAGCAATAAATCCAATTACAGCGCACAAAATCCGACAAATGCTCAAAACACCATTCTGTTGTCACATACTGCTCACGCATCACAATCACTTTACACGAATAAAGTAGTAGTACATAAATCAGCTTTATACATTATTCAAGGTTATTTATTGTATGCAACGGACAGCTAATTTTGTACAAACATGGCTAATGGTAGACTTTTGTTTTGTGTTCAGACTTCTTTCTTAACATAAAATATTTTTGCAAATTTTAAGACATTTAAAGAAATGTCACTTTTATTTTTATTCTTCGGGGATGAAGAATTTTCTTGACCCGGTAGGAAATATGTACCAGTGGATTTTTCCCTGCAGCTTCTTGTCTAAATAATTAATGATTAAATGATTTTTCTAAACTTTATTTTTAAGGAAAAATAATTAAATTTGATTTAAATATTTAATTACACTTTTCAAACACAGTATTTTATTTATTTTTATTCTTTTAGGAGTTCGTGAAATAAATTGTTATTATTGTTCAGAAATTTACAATTTTAAATCGATTTCACATGTTGGGATTTAGTCGCATTTTTACGTTTTTACAAGTTCTGATTTCCAAAACTGCATTATACTTTGTCAATAGATAAAAACAGCTTTATTTGGTCAGAACTATAGACTATTGTTTGCTATTACATAATCTTGTATGATTTCCGTCCCTGTCACCTTAATATTAATCCGTTTGAAGTTTATTTAATTAACGACAAGATATCTCTAGTCACCTTTTAAGACATGAGGCCAATTAAGGGATATTAATTAGTTTTTCTTTGCTAAATTGAAAAGAAACCTATAGTGAACCTCACCTAGCAACCAAATTGAAAAAAAAACGAGCATTTTCTAAGCGTGGGTCCTGGTCAGTTTCTCTTGGACCAGTGACCAATAAAGACTTATTTTACACGCTTGTATTTATTTTAGCAATCAAGAAGGATAACTCCAACAACTGCCATCACCAACGTCAGTCGTTCCCACCCCAGTACCATAAACCTCGTTCACAACAGTTCTAAAAGTGGTCATACACTAGATCAGTTCTAAATAACAAAATACCGAAGGGTTCATTATAATGTGCGTTACAATAGTTCCCTATGGGTCATGATAACGGTGCTATCTTTTTTACGATCAACAGTGATTATTCCGTATTGAATACACAAATTTTCCTTATCCTTATATGATAAATATATACATTTGTATTATAGGCAGTTTTATTCTTGCAGGTATCGAGAATACAGAAATTGTCCCTTTTGTCGTTAGTATTAGCACTGTCTGAATATAAGTTGGGACGGAGGGAGGTGCATTGTGTTTTGGGCATTTTCAGCTCGGCTTTAATGTTTGTGATAAATAAACCGTTTTTGAACCATATGGTGTTTTTTGCTTTGTGTTAACTGTTAAAGGGAAATCAAAAGCACATAAAAATGTGCTATTTGTTTTGTAGATTGTTTAATCTTATTTTTTTATCTGTGAGATTATTACAGATTAAAAATAAGATTAAAAACTTCCTGTAATTTGACTAAAACAGATGGCAAAAGGGACATTTTCTGCAATCGATATAATATCGATGCCCGCAATCAGGAAACTTAATGTAGAAAAAAGGAACAAGGAAAAAGGACCATTTTCAGCAATCGACATTACATCAATGCCCGCAATCAATATACTGACTGTAATTTGACTAAAAACAGATGGCAAAAGGGACTTTTTCTGCAATCGATATTCCATGGGCTGGAATAACCCCCCG
>MJUU01070429.1:27472-41209 GCA_002080025.1 Modiolus philippinarum
CAAAATGTGTGTTGTATATGACAATGTTTCATAAATTATACCATGACTTCGTATTTTAACAGCCATTTGTTGACTTAAACTCAGTATTTTGCCTAAAATTGATGAAAAATGGGAATTTTCAACTTTTCAGATTTGCCCAAAATTCACTGTTAAATCGTTATATATGCCAAATCTGGAGGATATATCTGCAGATATGCCAATTAATTCTTCTAAGCCATACAAAAGTTGTCTGAAAACATTGTTCAGAAAAGCAAGAAGTGTTTGATGTGACTCAAAATACGGAAAATCTTACCCCTACCCCAACAAATTTTCCTTCAAATTGTCAATTTTTTGTCTATGTTCGCAACAAATTAACTCAAACACGCTAAATGTGTGCTGAATATGACAATGTTGCATAAATTACATCCTGATATGGTAATTTAACAGCCATTTGTTGACTTAAACTTAACATTGTGCCCGAAATTGATGAAAAATGGGATTTTTCAATATTTCAGATTTGGCCAAAATTCACTGTTAACCCGTTATATATGGCAAATCTGGATAATATATCTGCAGATAAGCCAATTAGTTGTTCTTAGCAATACATGAGTTGTCTTAAAACAGTGTTTAGAATATCAAGGGGTGTTTAATGTGACTCTGAATACAGATAATCTTACCCCTACCCCAAAAAATTTTCCCTACAATTGTCAATTTTTTGTCTAAGTTCGCATAAAAATAACTACAACACGCAAAATGTGTGTTATGTATGACAATGTTGCATGAATTACATCATGATTCGGTATTTTAACAGCCATTTGTTGATTAAAACTCAATATTTGGCCCAAACTGATGAAAAATGGGAATTTTCAACATTTCAGATTTTTCCGAAGTTCATTGTTAAATCGTAATATATCTCAGATCTGGAGGATTCATCTGGAACTATGCCATTTAATTGTTCTAAGCGAAACATAAGTTGTCTTAAAACACTGTTTAGAAAAACAAGGAGTGTTTAATGTGACTCTAGATACCGAAAAACCTACCCCTATCCCAACAAATTTTCCCTATGATAGTCCTTTTTTTACTATATTCGCATAAAAATAACCAAAACACACAAAATCTGCATTGAATATAACAATGTTGCATAATTTCTATCAGGATTTTTCATTTTAAGTCCCACTTGTCAGCTAAAACTCAATATTTTGTACAGAACTGATGAAAATGGGAATTTTCAACATTTCGGATTTGTCCAAAATTCACTTTTTAAAAGTTATCTGTGGCAAATCTGGAGGATTCATTAATCTAACCGATATATAAGCTATATAAAAACAATGTTCAGAAGAACAAGGAGTGTTCAATGTGACTCTAAATACCGAAAATTTTACCCCTTCCCCAGGAAAATGATGCTTTAAAATCCCCAGAATATGTATGTCTGTACATTTATATGAACAAAACATACTTTAATGTTTTACTTTCTAAAACAAAATGCCCGAGAGAACCCCGGGATATAGAAATAGGACCTAGTATCTGCGGCTTGCGGGGTGTGACCCCTCCTAAACGGAGGCTGACCCCGAGGGTCCCGGGATATAGAAATAGGACCCATTCCGTGGTTGTGCGGGATTAATAAATACACAACCCATCTTTCGGATGGGATGTAAACTCAGGTCCACGTGTTGGAAGAAATGCCACGCTTCCTGCACGTAAAAGAACCCTTGTAGCAAGCTCCTTTTGGGGTGGTCCGTAGGTGATCGGCTACAAGGCTAAAGTCCCCGCCTTTGACGATTTCACCCTACTTTTCCAGTGGCAGTCAGAATTTTCCGTCCCATGGCCCTTTCCATACCCCAAAGTGATTATTTATTAACAAACTTGTTCTCGTCTTGATATAGCTGAAATATTGCTGAGTAGACGTTAAACAATATTCAATCAATCAATCAATCTAAAACAAAATGCATTTTATATATCGCAATATGCAATTTTAACGAAAATATGGGTAAAATTGTATATTTTGGGTGCTTTTCGTGAAAAATGGGATTTTTCAGCATTTTGAAATTTTACAAACTTCAAAGTTTAATTGTTGTATAACTGCCCATAAACCACACACATGATCTTATTAGTGATATATGGGAGTCTCTATGTATTTTTGTATTTGAAATGATATGTTATTGGACCTTTATTCAATGTTTAAGCTTTTCAAGCTGAATAAAATGAAATAAATTGTATGAATATTTGTGGTAAGGGGTTATATGTTTGTAATTTATGAGACTGTAGTTATTCTAAAGGATGTCTAATCATCATTTTCAAGTTATATATCAATTTCATGAAGTATTTCCATTTCAAAGTCAAAACAACAGAAATTCTGAAAAACGGAAAATTCCCATTTTGCATACAATTTCGAGCAGAAGAATCAAAAAGAGACATCCTAAAAGGTTTAAATCTACTTAAATGATATTCTGCATGTCAGCTTTAGTGAAATACACACTAGAATTCCAGTGAAACATTATTCTTTAATCATTTAGAGCCTAAATATTTCATATTTTCCCTTAATTTTTAGGGGGAGGGGAGCTAATTTTGACATTTCTGAACCTATAAGACGTCTGAAACTAAAATGTTTGCACGCGATTTGTTGCTAACATATCATAAATCATTACTACATCTGCAATTATTAAATATATATTCAGATGTTTACGACCATAAAGTGAGAAAGTCGAAATTGTGAAAAAATCTAAACTACCGAAAATTCCCATTTTTCAAAAAAATTATACCGAAAATCAAATTTTTGTGGACATTAATGGTTTTATTTTCCAACATTGTATCACAACAGATAAGTAAGGCTTAAAAACTAGATCAAATGACGAGGGTTGTTTATCTGAAAGGAATTGACAGCCTAAAATTGTCATTTTCGCTATTGCTATTTTTGCAGGGAGAGGGGTACATTTTTTGTATCCCCAGATCATAAAAATGGCGTAAAGTGCCCAAACTTGACTTCATTGTAAAGGATATTAAATTAGCTTTAATTTGGTACCAAATTTCACTACATATTACTTATCATTAAATAATTATGGAGCTTAAAAGATGAAACTTAGGTTAAAACGAAAATACAAGAATTTTTCGCGGTGTACTATAAAAGTGGCCCTATACTGTCTATGCGTGCAGGTTATGTTCGTGTTAACATGTTTTATTTTGAAGAGGGGATATAGGAGGACTAAAAAAAAACGGTCTAGATGGGAAGTGGGGGGTGTACGGAAAGTGATTTCAGCCCATGGCCTATATAATATCGATGCTCGCAATCAGGAAACTTAATGTAATTCGAATAAAATCATTAGCAAAAAGGACATTTTCCGCAATCGACTTAATATCAATGCTTGCAATCAATATACTTACTATAATTTGACTAAAACAGATCGCATATTGGTCATTTTCTGCAGTGGATATATTATTGATGCCCGCAATTAGGAAACTTAATGTAATTTGAATAAAATCATATGGTAAAAGGGATATTTTTCGCAATCGACATAATATCAATGCCCGCAATCAATATACTTACTAAAATTTGACTAAAAACAGATGGCAAATGGGACATTTTCGATATCGATATACTATCGATGCCCGCAATCATGAAACTGAATATAATTTGAATAAAATCATATAGCACATAGGACATTTTCCGCAATCGGATTTGACATAATGTCAGTGCCCGCAATTAAGAAACTTAATGTAATTTGACTAAAACAGAAAGCAAAAGGGACATTTTCTGCATTCGATATAATATCGATGTCCACAATAAGGCATCTTAATGTAATTTGAATAAAATTATATGGCAAAAGTGATATTTTCCGCAATAGATGTAATATCAATGCCCGCAATCAATATACTTACTATAATTTGACTAAAACAGATCGCATATTGGTCATTTTCTGCAGTGGATATAATATTGATGCCCGCAATTAGGAAACTTAATGTAATTTGAATAAAATCATATGGTAAAAGGGATATTTTTCGCAATCGACATAATATCAATGCCCGCAATCAATATACTTACTAAAATTTGACTAAAAACAGATGGCATATGGGACATTTTCTGATATCGATATACTATCGATGCCTGCAGTCATGAAACTGAATATAATTTGAATAAAATCATATAGCAAATAGGACATTTTCCGCAATCAACATAATGTCAGTGCCCGCAATTAAGAAACTTAATGTAATTTGACTAAAACAGAAAGCAAAAGGGACATTTTCTGCATTCGATTTAATATCGATGTCCACAATAAGGCATCTTAATGTAATTTGAATAAAATTATATGACAAAAGTGATATTTTCCGCAATAGATGTAATATCAATGCCCGCAATCAATAAAGTTTCTAAAATTTGACTAAAACAGATAGCAAAAGGGAATTTTTCTGCAATCGATATAATATCGATGCTCGTAATCAGGAAACTTAATGTAATTCGAATAAAATCATTTGGCAAAAAGGACATTTTCCGCAATAACCTTAATATCAATTCCTGAAATCAATATACTTACTATAATTTGACTAAAACAGATGGTATATTGATCATTTTCTGCAATGGATATAATATTGATGCCCGCAATAAGAAAACTTAATGTAATTTGAATAAAATTATATGGAA
Organism: Modiolus philippinarum; assembly: GCA_002080025.1. Classification (NCBI taxonomy): domain Eukaryota; kingdom Metazoa; phylum Mollusca; class Bivalvia; order Mytilida; family Modiolidae; genus Modiolus; species Modiolus philippinarum. The sequence goes on from MJUU01070429.1 coordinate 32,085, forward strand.
AAGGGACATTTTCCGAAATCGACATAATATCAATGCCCGCAATCAATATACTTACTGTAATTTGACTAAAACAAATGGCAAAAGGGACATTTTCTGCAATCGATTTAATATCGATGCCCCCATTCATGAAACTCAGTATAGTTTGAATAAAATCATATGGCAAAAAGGACATTTTCGCAATCGACATAATCTCAATGCCTGCAATCAATACAACCTTGTAATTTGACTAAAACAGATGGCATATTGAACATATTCTGCAATGGATATAATATTGATGCCCGCAATCAGGAAACTTAATGTAATTTGAATAAAATCATCTGCCAAAAGGCATATTTTCCGCAATCGACATAATATCAATGCCCGCAATCAATATACTTACTAAAATTTGACTAAAAACAGATGGCAAATGGGACATTTTCGATATCGATATACTATCGATGCCCGCAATCATGAAACTGAATATAATTTGAATAAAATCATATAGCACATAGGACATTTTCCGCAATCGGATTTGACATAATGTCAGTGCCCGCAATTAAGAAACTTAATGTAATTTGACTAAAACAGAAAGCAAAAGGGACATTTTCTGCATTCGATATAATATCGATGTCCACAATAAGGCAACTTAATGTAATTTGAATAAAATCATATGGCAAAAGGGATATTTTCCGCAATCGATGTAATATCAATGCCCGCAATCAATATACTTACTAAAATTTGACTAAAAACGATGGCAAAAGGGACATTTTCTGCAATATCGATGCCCGCAATCATGAAATTGAATAAAATTTGAATAACATCATATGGCAAAAGGGACATTTTCTGCAATCGAAATAATATCAATGCCTGCAATCATGAAACTTAATGTAATTTAAATAAAATCATATGGCAAAAGGGACATTTTTGGCAATTAACATAATATCAATAAACTTACTGTAATTTTCTAAAAACAGATGGCAAAAGGGACATTTTTTGCAATCGATAAAATATCTGCAATAATGAAACTCATGTAATTTTATCAAAAAGGACATTTTTTGCAATCGATATAATATCGATGCCCGTAATCATGAACCTTCCTTTATTTTGACTAAAAACAGGATGGCAAAAGAGACATTTTCTGCAATCGATATAATATTGACGCCAGCAATCATGAATCTTCTTGTCATGTTTCAATTTAATACAAACAAAATAGCCACTGTAGCCACCTGCGGTTTTAATTTCTATTTTTTAATAAGAAATGTAAACATGTGGACTTAATATATTAGTCCCAGATTTGGACATTTTTTCTAAATCTTCCAGTCTATGGCGTTAATATATAAGTCCTTGGTTATAATATATATCTCAGTGATTTCCGAGTATATTAAATAATTTATTCTTAATCAGAACAGTTCTTCGCTATGACTGGTTTTAGAACAACTCCTGACCATGACTGCTTTTAGAACAGGTTATGACCGTTTTTAGAACTGTTCTTGACAATGGCCGTTTTTATACTGTTCTTAACTATGACCGTTTTTAGAACAATTCTACAAAATGACAGCTTATAGAACTGCTCTAGAGCCGTTCTAGAACAATTCTAAGTTAACTAAGATCAGTCATCAGAACAGCTTTAAGTTAACTTGATGACAGGTTATGACTGCACCCGACTGTACATACTTTTCTGCACATTCTTGTTTGATAGCAGCAGTTATGGAAACAACTGGTATGTACACTTAGTTTCATTTTCTTCAGATTGCTTTTTTATACACCACCTTCTCCTTTTTTGGGGTTTTTTTTTTCTTTTTTTTTTTTTTTTTTTTTTTTTTTTTTTTTTTTGTTTTGTTTTTTTTTACACTTTGTTTCATTTTCTTCAGGTTGTTTTTTTTATACATCTTCTTCTCCTTTTTTTTTTCTTTTTTTTTTTTGTTGTTTTTGGGGGGTTTCTTTGTCCTGTTATCTGATTAGCCCTTCAGAAGAAAGTAGAATCAACTGACAGACTATAACTTATCAAAAGTGATCACGCCAAGGAAACCATTTGTACACGTTGTTGAAAACAATGAGTTTCACGATTTTTACCAAATTAACTAACACTGATAATCCTTGTCTTGCGAACAAAAATATTAATAATTAATATAAGGCATGCAACATTCTACCAGAGCTTTGTGCTTTTTTAACGGTGCGTTTATACTGTTTACATTTATGATATTTGTGTTATTTTGTACTCAATATTTCTGTTTATGTCAACTACCATATATAGTATAGATGTAGAATAACCTTTTTTTTCCTTTCTTTTTTGTAATCCCTAATGAAAAAACAAATAAATCAACAGTTCACAAACAGATTGCCTTATTATGTTTTCGTCTCATATCACCTTGATACACATTACTCCAGACGACTGGAATAGATCTAAAATCACAAATATTGTATCATGTTTTTCAACAATGCATTTGTGTTCGTTTCTTGGTAGTTTTGCCTTCCTTTTAGCGCACTAACGTGCATATGTGTATGAATTTTATAAAAACTATGCAAAATAAACAGCTAAAGAAAGTTGACAGCTATGAAAAATTTCAGTTCCAAATATATTTTACATTGATTTCTTTCTAATTCCGTTTTTGAAGATTCGTGTTTGTAATAGGATCATGAGGATAAAATCAGCGGTATAGAAGGTGTAAATTAATGGCGTGATGTTGGTATCTTCAGTTTTGATATTTCACACTTAACTCTTAACAATTACTACTATTTATATGGACACAGATAGACAACTGGAATACATATTTTTCTGCACATTCTTTTTTGATAGCAGCAGTTATGGAAACAACTGGTATGTACACTTTGTTTCATTTTCTTCAGGTTGTTTTTTTATACACCTTCTTCTCCTTTTTTTCTTTTTTTCTTTTTTTTTTTTTTTTTTTTTTTTTTGTTTGTGTTTTTTGGGGGTTTCTTTGTCCTGTTATCTGATTAGCCCTTCAGAAGAAAGTAGAATCAACTGACAGACTATAACTTATCAAAAGTGATCACGCCAAGGAAACCATTTGTACACGTTGTTGAAAACAATGAGTTTCACGATTTTTACCAAATCAACTAACACTGATAATCCTTGTCTTGCGAACAAAAATATTAATAATTAATATAAGGCATGCAACATTCTACCAGAGCTTTGTGCTTTTTTAACGGTGCGTTTATACTGTTTACATTCATGATATTTGTGTTATTTTGTACTTAATATGTCTGTTTATGTCAACTCACATATATTGTATAGATGTAGAATAACTTTTTTTCTTTCTTTTTTGTAATCCCTAATGAAAGACAATTAAATCAACAGTTCACAAACAGATTGCCTCATTATGTTTTCGTCTCATGTCACCTTGATACACATTACTCCAGACGACTGGAATAGATCTAAAATCACAAATATTGTATTATGTTTTTCAACAATGCATTTGTGTTCGTTTCTTGGTAGTTTTGCCTTCCTTTTAGCGCACTAACGTGCATATGTATATGAATTTTATAAAAACTATGCAAAATAAACAGCTAAGTTGACAGCTATGAAAAATTTCAGTTCCAAATATATTTAACATTGATTATACCCCCCGCAAACAAAGTTTGGGGGGGTATATAGCAATCACCCTGTCTGTCTGTCCGTCCGTCTGTCCGTCTGTCCGTCTGTCCACACTTCTCGTAAGCGCAACTCCTCTTAAACCACTTGAAGGATTTTGATGAAACTTTACACAAAGGAAGGACATTATATGGAGATGTGCATGAAGGAATATAATTATTGTCAGAAACCAGGAAGGGGAGATAATTCAACTTTGAGTTTTCATTTATTCCCTATGTATGGGTTACCTCTTACATACAACTCCTCTTAATCCACTTGAAGGATTTTGATGAAACTTTAGACAAAGGAAGAACACTATATGTAGATGTCTAAAATGTCAAATAGGCTGAAAAGGGTGAATTTTATATTTGTCTAATTTAGACAGAGTGTTTTCATTGGAACCCTTGTAAAAAGTTTTTTCTTGAAGATTATATCATTGTGTCCACACTTGTACTGTGTCCGCACCTGTATTGTGTCCACACCAACTTAATTTTGCACTTACCATATCGATTCAGGGTTCAATGAGCGGGGGGTATCTTTGGCTGCCATTCGGCGACAGCTCTTGTTTCTTTCTAATTCCGTTTTTGAAGATTCGTGTTTGTAATAGGATCATGAGGATAAAATCAGCGGTATAGAAGGTGTAAATTAATGGCGTGATGTTGGTATCTTCAGTTTTGATATTTCACACTTAACTCTTAACAATTACTACTATTTATATGGACACAGATAGACAACTGGAATACATATTTTTCCGCACATTCTTTTTTGATAGCAGCAGTTATGGAAACAACTGGTATGTACACTTTGTTTCATTTTCTTCAGGTTGTTTTTTTATACATCTTCTTCTCCTTTTTTTTCTTTTTTTTTTGTTGTTTTTGTGGGGTTTCTTTGTACTGTTAAGAATCAACGGACAGACGATAACTTTTAAAAAGTGATCACGACAAGGAAACCATTTGTACGCGTTGTTGAAAACAATGAGTTTCACGATTTTTACCAAATTATCTAACACTCTTACTCTGGAGGAACTTTTATTCGTGGACATCAATTTTCGTGGTTTTCATAAATCTTACTATTCCTTGGGTAATTGAATTCATGGTTTCGAATTTTTTGCCTTAAAGTTCTAGAAGAAAATGCATTTCGTTGGGAAGTTAATTTCGAAGTTTTAGCTTACCACGAATTCCAAGAAAACTGGATCCCTACGAACAAATATACTTTCACATTATAATTATAAATGATTTATTCGATTTTAAAGAATATTAATTAATAAATCTTACTCAAATTATTTTGGTTGTCTGTTTTTACAGAGATATCATGCCCTGTTTACAAAACAAAAATGCATCAATACACGCACCTTTTAATTTGTGCCGTAATTCAATTCAAACAATACTATCAAATTTGCTTTTATTACTGGAAACTTTATGAGTTATGTAATTAGCATTGAAATTATACAAACATTAAATCATTAAAATCATACTTTTTTTTAAACACAAAATGTATATGGTATATTAAGAAACTTCTAAATGTTTATAATCCGATACCAAATTTTGATTAGATTGATTGATTGATTAATATGGGGCTTAACGTCACTTTCAGCAGTTTTTCAGCTATCTCTAGTTGTGGAGGAAGCGGGAGTGCCCGTAGTGAACCACCGACCTTGGGCGGGTAACTAAAAAACCTTATCACTTACGATTGTAAGAGTTCACCTTTTTGTAACGACAATCTGGGGCGCAAACTCACACCGCAGTGGTGATAGGCCACAGTGGTTGTATAGGTAGTAGAACTACCTTAAACCACTCGGCTACCCAGGCCCCTATTTTGATTAGATGCAACATGAAAAATAACGGAAATGGGATAAAAGTCAAGGAGACAACATTCCATCTCCAGGTTAAAACGACCCAAAACAAAGCATTTAGGGCTCACCGTACGGTCTTCAACACATTGAGGAACCTCACACCATATAGCAAGCCCTAAAAAAAGGGTAAAAACGTGAATAAATCAAACCACATCCAATAACCCGAATATCACTAAAATATAAGAATACAAGGACAAGCCAATGACCAACATATTACTGTCTTGGGACAGGCGCAAAAATTGCGGTGGGTAAAACTCGTTCTCTTGGATACCCCTATGTGTCGCTCTCCAGCATTAATGATAGGTTTTGAGCTTGTTTTACTTTTATCTTTTTGGTTTTTATTCTCTCTCTATAAACATACTTTGCTTTTTGATTTTAGAAAATTTGAGTAAGAGTTCTATTAATAGTTTATAGTTGGTGGAAATTTGAAAGAGTTGATTGGGGTAGGAAAAAGAGAATTAGGGATGGTGATCACGAGCCCGACCACCCACTCAAAAAAGGAATTATTGGTAGTTTTTAATTTAAGTATAACATTTCTATGTTCCGTGTATGTTTCAGATTTTCCAGAGTTGTTCAGAAACAATGCTACTTTCACACAGGAGTCAGGAGAAACATTCAACAATTTAACAGTACATGACAGTGTACAAAATGACAGCTTAGCTGCTATCTTCGTTTCCAGCTTAGTCTTTATTGCACTTGTTTGCACAGTAATCTACTGTTGTGTTGGGACAACTTCTACTGAAGAATATAATCTGTCCTACTCAGTGGAAATGTACGAACTGAGCCCAAAAATACAGGTATTTTAATGACGATATTCTGAAAACGTGAGCTTAGTCGTATATCTTACATGATGTTTAACTTTTCATCAAATTTAGCACATCGTGTCTAATTATGTATGTGTCTTTGAAAAATAATTTGTACCAGTAAAAAGCTGCAAATTCCCACCAAATTTTAATATAAGGATAGCTATCGATTAAACTTATCGCCGATAGATTTCGATTAAACTTATCACCGATAGATTTCGATTAAACTAACTTATCACCGATAGATTTCGATTAAACTTATCACCGATAGATTTCGATTAAACTTATCACCGATAGATTTCGATTAAACTTATCACCGATAGATTTCGATTAAACTAACTTATCACCGATAGATTTCGATTAAACTAACTTATCACCGATAGATTTCGATTAAACTAACTTATTACCGATAGATTTCGATTAAACGTATCACCGATAGATTTCGATTAAACTTATCACCGATATATTTAACATTTGATATTACTCACATTCGCCTCTATATGATTTTGTTATTTTATGTCCCCGTATACTTGTACCAATATTGAATATCAGATCTTAACAAGGTCACCAACCTCGTTACAGACTTCAGTGTAGCATACTCATGTAAGGGATAAACGTCATCTCTCTAAGGTAGTAGACCTAGGTTAAGGCAGAAAACTCTTTAAAACAAAAAAGCAATACATGGATTGCACATCTTTTCCATTCCGGATTTGACTCTTCATTTCGACGAGGTCATCTGGGGTCAACCGGAGGAAAAATGACGTAATCCAACGTTGGAGCAAGGGACAGATATTTTCTACCAATGAATCTTAAGTTGTTATTCAACATATAGGTAAAAAAATCGTTTTCAACTGACAAAGAAATCCACGAGGAACATTTCCAACTCACAAAAAACGAAACATGAATGGAAATGAAGAAAATACTATCTTCGTCTATCAGCGTCTTGGAACCAGTTTTGTACCAGATTACTCCTTGTTTGGCTAAAATAATGAGTAATCCCACAAATGCGCAATCGGTGTATTGAAACAGTTAGTTTCGTCGATGCCTTAAAAAGCTTTGAAATGAAAAAAGAATTAAACTATTCTACTTTTATTACTAAAAACCTTAGAATGCAGAAATGAAAATGGTCTAAGCAAACATACAAGTGATTGTTAAGGGTTATCTCCTTTAACGAAGGTGTACATCCTTACATAAGCTCAAGTTCCTAAACATATCTTCTTTGATTCAAGTTCAATGGTTCAATACTAAAGGAAATTTTTGCATATTTGAGAAAAAAATATGATGCAAATTTGATTTAAGCAGGCCTTTAATATTTCCGGCTGTCCACGCATGATAACTTTTCTGGTCGAAATGTAGAATTGCAAATAGTCTGCTTGTTGTCAAACATCTATTGACTTTGATATGGGTTATACTAAAATATTTGGTTAAGTGGATATTATTTTTAGGGTTGAAAATTTGCTATTATTCTGAATAATGAATGAGATGATATGGAGTAAATGCACCTGAGACAAAGTCTGTACAAATACTTGGTAAAACAAGCAATTAAAAGTAACAACGCTTATGTTGCTATTCTTCATCTTGAAGTCACCATGAGGCCTTCAACAATGAGCTTTGCTTATACCTCATAGTAAGGTCAAGATGTTTGTGTAATATTCTTTGCTAATTGTCAAACAACGCTACATCCATGTCTTTTCTGGTCATGGACGCGGGAATGTCAACAAACAAAAGACTAAATACCGAAGTCACTGTGAATTTAAATTCTGCATATGCGCATTTCGACAACTTATGTCTCTTCAGTGCATTACCCAACTATAGTTTACAGCAATATTTCCACTCTCAGCCATTTTTGTCAAGAATAAATAAATAAAAGTGACAACAAAAGTCCGAATCGATCAAAGGAAGGGACCAGTAAGGACAATCCGTATGTATAACATTCGACTGAATCAGGGAAACACAATCCAACAAAGAACATTTTCGGCAAGCCGTCATATAGGGTCTGTAAGTCTCGTCATGTGACACCGAAAAATCACGACAAAATTGCAATTTGAAAACCTTTCCCGTCAAAATATGACGTTGCAGCATTATGACGTCCTAATTTTGTGTTTGAAACGTCATATGTTGCTGTTAAAAATGTAATTTTCGGGTACAAATTATGTGCCCGAAAGTTTTAAAATTAAACGAGACTTACAGACCCTAAATAAAATGTTTTTTAAGGTATGTTTCAAGTAAAAAGAACATCTGACTTGCTATTTTTACAGCTTTACCAATCATATTAGTGTTTATGTATCCGGACAGAGAGAATTTTTGTGGTATGAGCTCAATTAATGTATATAAGAAAATGGAAAGGAAACATTTAAAAACTTAGCATTTATCAAGAGCATCTCCTATTAGGATGATTTCAGTCAATTCCCTCGTGTAATCTTCTATCGGGTTTTGTCGTTAAGTTTGGTCTTTAAACGTTTTAGGCACATTGAATGGTCATCGACAGTTGAAATGATTTAATGAAGACCTCAACTTCCCAAAGTATATTTTGAAAATTGTATCATGTAACTGCCAATTTTTTTTTTCAGAAATGTGAGAAAATCACAATTGAACAGTTCAAGCGTTCAGACTCCGATGACGTGAACACAGTAGTAAACACAGCACGAGGATCAAATAAATGATGTGGAACTCTCTGAAGACAACAACAAGCATTTACTTCCCGGCATCTGAATCAATCCACAAGTAATATTTGGCCCATGTTGTCACATTTATACAAACTCAATAGTTTTTTTTTCTCATTCCTGTTTTTATTTTTTGTTTAATTTATCCTGATTTGGTTGTTTTTTAATGTTTTTTCTTTCTTTCTTTCTTAGTTTTTTTTGTTTGGTTTGTTTGGTTTTTTTTTTGTTTGTTTGTT
>MJUU01070431.1:0-11143 GCA_002080025.1 Modiolus philippinarum
CGTGTCCGGGATTTCTCGTTTTCGCGTTTTCGCCTTTCCGCGTTTTCGCCTTTTCGCGTTTTCGCCTTTTCGCGTTTTCGACTTTTCGTGTTTTCGCGTTTTCGCTTTCTTGATCTGGCGTTTTCGCCTTTTCACGTTTTTGAATGATAGCACGAAAACACGAAAACGCGAAAACGCGAAAATGGCCGCATCCGGCTTCCTTAATTTTGTGCTTAGATGGTGTATTTTTTAAAGACTACCTTTCTTTTTTTTTTTAAATAATCCTGTCTCCAAAAAAGTCAAGTAAATACTTTTTGCTCTAACAATTAAACCAAGCTTTTCAACTGAATATTGCTATTTATGCATTGGCGGATCCAAGGAGGGGGTTCCGGGGGGTGGAACCCCCTTTTTTGGACAATCATATATTTTTTAATGAATATCCTGATGTTTTACTAAGAAATGCCCAAAAAAGTTTCTTGATATTCGGGTTATTGGATGTGGTTTGTTTCTGTTGAGTTATTCTCTTTTTTTCACTTTTTGGGGCCATTTCGGGCTTGCTATATGATGTGAGGTTCCTCACTGTGTTGAAGACCGTACAGTGACCCCTAGATGCTTTTTTGTTTCATTTTAACCTGGGGATGGGATGTTGTCTCCTTGACATTTACCCCATTTCCTTTCTTTTTCATACTAATTCTATAATATATTTTAAAACCCTAAAAAAGTTCTAATTACAGCCTATCTGGGTAAAGTTATCCTAACTTGCAAGCTAATTTATTTTGACTTCTTACACATAAACGTCACGAATAATACTCTTTTTGATGACTTCATATGCAGGAAAATGCATGCAACATATGCGGAAAATATGAATTTAAGTCGAAAAATAGGGTTTTTCATGTATGATGGGACTGAGTGGGGCGGTTACAATTAATCAGTTTAATCAATTGAATAAACATTAAAAAGTTGCATTGTAACTTATTATGCTTATAAAAATGTATAATTCAGGTTCAGTTTTTTTATATAAAAAACCCAACTTTGTTATAAAATACAAACCTTAGGAAACATTTACATACATTTTTACCAAGTATTAATTGTACATGCACACATACAAAGAAAATAAAAAAAAANAATCATAATCCATAGAGGGGGTCATCGAAATTTTTCTTCACCTGTAGGGGGGGGGGGTCGTTAGTTGATATTGAATTTCGGCGAAATTTGCTCCAACCCCCTCAGCTTATAAATAATGTCCGTTCCCTTAAAGGCAATTATTTATTCAACGGCTGATATATATTGGTTCAAATACATACACGGCTGATATATATTGTTTCAAATACATACATACGCAAAAAAAACCCACAAAAACCATCTTTGCATCTGAAAAACAAACAAGAAAAAATTAACAAAATACAAAATCTAATTACCAAACCAGTTCGTGTTCAGCTTCTTTGGCAAATTGCCAGGTCAGACAAAAGCTCACTCGAGGTCTAAAATACCTACAAAACCACATTTACGAGGAATTCTGATGTGGATAAAGATATGATTTGCATATATGAATCAATAACACATTGATAACCAGACAGATCAGAACACACAATATCATATAAAATACACTGAATTCACTTTACAATTAAAAAAAACATTTGCCTTGCACGCGAAACCAGCTTCGCATTTTGCATGAAAATATTTTTTTTTTACAAAATAATCTCTTGTATAATAACAAATCTTGGTTCTAAATGTAAGGCAGGATTTAAACTCGGTTTGAAGATACCTCATGTCGCTTATTTTTAACTCAACTGGCCTTAGAGACCATGTGGGGTTTGAGCTTTTGCCATCACTTTGGGTCCGTCGTCAGTCGTCTTTAAAAAGAATCTTCTCCCCGAAACTGCTGAGCATTATTACCAAACTTGGTCTAAAGCATCATAAAGGTATGCAGTTTTAAAATTATGTTCATTTATTCCGAAAACCAAACAACATAGCTGCTGTTGCTAAAAATAGAACATGGGGGTAAATTGCTGTTTTTGCAATTAAATCAAAAACCGTTATACATATCAAAAATCTGACAAAGGCAAAATAATGAGGACGGCATGATATACCAGACCTGCAATTTTGAAGAAAATGCGACAACCCGTACTGGAGTCATTGCCCCTTTCCCGTAAAATTTTCAAAATTTTAAGATATTTTATTTTTTAAAGGAAATTCATTACAGATAGAAGTTAACTTTGAACTGCAAAAATGTTCAGCATACCAATCTCTACCCATCTAGAAATTTTGCAGAAAATCTGAATACCCATGCAGGAGTGATTGCCCTTTATTTGTCAAATTTTCACAATTCTATACATTGTCTTATATTTCAAAAACGATTTGATATAGATCTCAAGTTTATATAGCAAAAGTGTTTAGCTGAGCAAGAAATACAATTTCTGCATATGTTCGACAGGTTCATTCCACCACCGGGGATCGTAGTTTAACATAGGACCATATGGGACAATGTTGTAAATTATTACTTCTTGAAAATCATTTATGCATCAAGTTGGTATGAATAAGGCATGGAAGCATGATGTTCATTAAACAAATGTAGGATATTAGGACCGATCATAAATCCAAGATGGCTACCACTGCAAATCTTGGTTACATCGTCCTTCCATCTTCGTCGTCCGTCAACAATTTTAAAAATCTTCTCTGAAACTGCAGAGCCAATTGTTAACCAAACTTGGCCTGAAGCATCACCGCGGTATGCAGTTTCAAAATTATGCTCGATTAGTCGGAGAAGTTAACAACATGGGCACTGTTGTCAAAATTAAATTGCAGTTTCTTGCAAATAAGTCAAAAATCGTTACAGGTATGAAATATGTGACAGGAATGAAAATTATCAGCTGGCCCTGTAATTTTGAAGAAAATCTAAAAAAACTCTATTGGAGTTATTGCCCTTTTTTCCTAATATTTTTAAAATTTGTGTATATAATTCTTTATCAGAAAGGCTAGAACAGATAGAGGTCATCTTAAAAATGCAAAAATGGTCAGCCTGTTATGAGCTACCCCCTCCTGGAATGTTTAAAGAAAATCTAAATACCCATATAAGACTTATAGCGCTTTATTAGTCAAATTTTCGTAATTTTTACATTTTGTCTTATTTTTGCAAAAACCTTTTGAGATAGAGGTCAAGTTTGAATAGCAAAAGTTTTCACCTTATTAAGAACTACAGTTTCTATATATATCTGACAGGTTCGCAACTCATCCAAGATGGCTGCCTGTGGGGATGATTTTTTAACTTAGGACCCTATTGGAAAATGTTGTTAAGGGGTAGACCTGGCGTATGGGGATACACACTGTTTTACACTTTCGTAATACTTAGATATAATTAAAATTTTAAAATTGTAATATTTTTTTCACAAATCAAATAAATATTCCTTTTGTCATGTAAAATCACCACCCAACATCCATTTATTTATTACATGCTGCATAACTCTTCATTTTATGCAATGACAATTAAAAATAATGAAATATATATATATAGCTCAGATTTCTTGCAAGGGAGTTAAATTAAGACAAAGTTTCAGCAATTTTATTGATTTTTGCCTACTTTATTTCAAATTTTGAAAAAATGTAACGGTAGATTTTTCTATTTTTATTACAGTTTAAATACTGTAAATGCTAAAAAAATTAAACAAGTGGAAATTTTTAGGCCTACCTTCGTCTACCCCCTTAAATTGTTAATACATCAAGTTGATATTAATAAGTAGTAACCTGATGGTCTTTAAACAAATGAATGATATTAGTACTGATCATAAATCCAAGATGGTCTCGATTGCAGATCTTTAATATTGGTCCATATGGGAAAATGTTGTGAATTGCTAAGTTCTTGAAAACCCTTTCAGATATCAAGTTAATATTAAGTAGGCATGGTAACATGATGGCCATCTATCGAATTTTATATAGTTGTACCGATAGCAAAATGGCTGCCAGCAGGGGTGATTGTTTAACATAAGATCCTATGGGAAAATGTATTTTTTAAAGCAATTTTCTACATCCACTTGAATATTTACTAGGTATTTTAACATGACAGTTATCTACTAATTGAATGATTTTATTACTAATTGGCTGTCACCTCTGGGAAAATATTATTTGATCAACAGTAACCAGGTGAGCGATATAGGATCACATGTTAGCGTCTGGTTCCGTAGACTCGACGCTAAAATTGCCATAAAGAGGGGTAAAAAGAAATGAGCTAATTACAGTGGAATGAAGCAATGTTTTGAGAAAAAAAACTCAGATTTGGCTACAAAAAATGCAGATGTTCTGGTGTTGAAAGGTATTAAAGTATAATACTTATACCAAATTTATTTTTTGTCAAATCAGTGTGGCGATTTAGCGTCTTAATGTACCGCATCCTTTTTTGATATCAGAAATTCGTATTACATGTATTTATGTGAAAAATATTTTTTATATCAGAAAATAATTTTTGATATCAAAAATATTTTTTGAATTTCTGATATCAAAAATTATTATTTATTGATATCAGAAAATCAGATCTTTTATATCAGGAAATGTTTTCTTATATAGAAAAAAATCCGAGTTTTTGATATAAAAAATCGAATTTCTGATGTAAAAAAAATCCATTTTCTGATATCAAAAAAACAAGTATACTCTGACAAAAGTCAGAATACTCAAGCTGAGTTTTAGTTAATTTTTTCATTTATTTTTTGCATAGGCAATGGCCATTTTGACAAGTTACTGATCTTTATTCATGCACAAATTGTTACTAGTATGGGTGATAGGAACAAAACCGAAAGATGCAATAAGAAGCAGTGATAGAGAGATACAGATTGGCAACTACTAAATACGTCAAGGACGACAGACATATAGTACCGAGGATGCAACTGAGATGTTAACAACACACTCAGAACTCTACGATAGGTACATTTCGTCGGATTGTTATTTAAAATGGTGATAAGCAAAATTACCGAGAGTTTCGAGCGTTATCAATTACATACACTATTAACTGCAAGTTGCTAATCTCTATAATGTCTCTGTGGAGAACAAATAATCAAAATAATTTAAATAGAAAGACATATAGATGATTGTTCTATCCGTTTCCTCTATACAGCAATATTTCAGTGTTTTGTGCATTTTGTGTAATTTGAACAATGTGCAATTTGACGCAACTTTCAAAAACGTGTATAGTTAATACTGAATAATTTCAATTCCTATTGCAATGCCCAATTTTATTGGTCAATGTCATGAAAAACAAAGAAGTTATTTTTTCGAAAAATACTTCTGGGCGATTAATTCTTTCCGAGGTCAAATATTGCAGTATATTATGACGTAAAATTCACTGAAAGCATTATTTTAAGAGCAAATAATTGGAATTATAAGAAATAATAGTATTTTGTAGGAGAAACGTTGCCTACTCGCTCACAAACGAAATAAAGTCCTTCGAACTGTGTTTAGTTTGTGAGCGAGTAGGCCGCGTTGACTTTATTTAGTTTGTGAGTAAGTACGATCGATAAACTATAGAAAATGGCATGTAATAATCTATTTTCCCAACTGGGATTATCCCGAACCTGTTGAGAATTTTAAATGTAATAGTTTAAAATCATTTATAAAAGAGACATGTAATTAATCATGAAAAATATTCTTTCATCTGCATTTTTAATAATTCGAAACAACTCATGGTGCGAACGGGATTCGGCACGAAACAAGGATTTTTGAAAAGGATTCTTAACTCACAAACAAAACTTCTTCTTCTTCTTCTTCTTTGGTTATACAGTATTCCTTCATTTAGTCGAAGATTATATACTGTGCGCATGCGTGGTAGAAAAAATTTGTTAATATAATTTACAAAGATACAAGTAATAAAGTGCAAAAAAAACAAAAAACAAAAAAAAACCAATAAATTTACAAGTGATTAAAATTATGTACAATGCTTCTTGGGACACAATATCTCGTGTTACGAGAAATCAACGAAAAAAGGACCTTTGATTGACTTGGGTGTTGGGATAAATTTGGACAAACTCGGGCATCGGGAAACTGGACGAAATGTGGACATTTCCCAAATCGCACACATGTCAGTGTCTCCCACTAGTATTCTGGCTATATGTAGTAGTAAATTTTGCTTTGCATTATTAACACATTATACGCAAAGATAATTTAACACTGGTTTGGAGTTTGCGCTTCCGGTTTGATTTTTTACGCTTCAGTGAACATGCGCGGGAAAATATTACAAATAAGCGCTACCGTAGATAGGTCTCATTCTGTATGCTGCTGTCGAATAAATTATTGGTTTCCTTTTTGTTGTAGGTACTGCTGTTAATTAGCTAAACCTGAACTGGTATATATAACAATAAAAGAAAACATTCGGAAAGCCTACAATTTTTCTCCGGAATCATTAAAAAAATGTCCAATTACATACAGATATTAGTCCGCAAATAGAAATAGTTCGTAAAAATTGACATTCAAATTTATATAGAAATGTGAACTATAGATGAACACTCACCAAAAGATTGACCTCCAAGCATGTATTTAGCGAACTGCAAAATTTGAAAATCAAATATTTTGCACGAACGAATTTAGCATCGTAAAAGATACACTCAAGCGCCCCTTGCGCCTGAGTAAAAATTCTGATATTAGAAATAAATATGGTTTCTCTTATGTCAAAAAATATTTTTTGATATCAAAAAATAGAAGTGATTTCTGATATCAGAAATTCGAATTTTTGATATCAGAAATTCGGATATTTTGATGTCAGAAAATATTTTGATATAAAAACTGAGTCGATAATCTGATATCAAGAATTATCGTCTTTCCCTTCGCCAATCTCAGTCTGCAGAGCTCTTCCGCAAAAGCCATATCCGGTTGACCCGAACTTATCTAGGTTGACCTGGAGTTATCAAGGCAATTCTCCCAATGTTTGACAAGCAATATCCTTTTTATCCGTTTTGCAAGAAATAAATCTTAACGGGATAAAGAATCTATTATATTTTCCGTTTTCAATTTTGTAAACAAATTACCGTCACAAGTACACAAAAATAAAAACGAGACGTTCGAAAAAATACGGAAACTAGGTCGCTGATAACTTCAGCAGAGCCACCATTTTGTTTACATTGTGACGTCATAAAAGTGCTTAGGAACTGGAAGTCAAATGTTAACAATGAGAGGTTCTGCAATGCAAAAACCGACTTTATTTCGATCTCTTAACAGGATTCGATGAAAAAAAATTAAATTTAATATCGTAAGCCAACAAAATATATTGTGAAGTCTTAAAATAACTATAAAACATTTCCCATTTTGTAAAAAATTGATGAACCTCATTTCCCGCGCAACCTTGGGAGATTTTGACACAAAACCTTATAAACTATTGTACAGAAATAAGAAATAAAAGACGATAAACAAGTTATCTGAATTTCGAAACCTGGAATATTGTAAAATATCATCCCGCTAGCCAGAATATGAAGCTTGGGGCTCGTTCGCTGCGCTCACTCGCCCCTGTGCTTCATATTCTGGCTCACGGGATGATATTATACGATATACAGATGTCAATATCCAGATAACATATACTTATCAGAGATGCTCAATAAATTTCAACAACTGGTAATATTTTGGCAGTAAATGGCCACAGCAATTTTTTGATAGATTACAATAATATAATAAATGTGAAATGTCATATGATATCATGTTGAGCTTATCGCGACATCAGCTGGTCACGTGACCAAATAGGTCACCATTACATTGTCGTTTATCGTAAAAGGAAAATGCACAGTACTGTACAATAAATCTAAGATATCTTTTTTCTTGAATTCGTTTTTAAAAATGTTCCAATCGAATATTGTTCTTTATTAAATTATCTTTCTAAAGATATAAATTGTTTTAGAATCGGAAAATGTTTGATTACTTCAAAATTTATTTGAAAATGTAAATTGTCCCGTTAATTTCTTTGTAAATATAGTAAATTTCGTGTTGGGTGGTGTAGGAAATTGCATTATATTTTGAAAATACAATTACCTTTTAAAAATGTTCCAATCAAATTGGAAAGTTAAGAAAATTATCTACAAGAAGATATAATTTTTATAACTTAAAGAGGTGATTCTTTTACTTCAAAATTGATTTGAAAATTGCCAAAATTTCAAAAATTGACGATGACCGGAAGTAAACTATCATTGTTTACATTAGCTAATGATCTTATTTTAAATATATATCGTTTCATTTCAAGTTTTCCTATTAACCTCAAGTCAGAAATTATAATGCAATATCTATTCACAGACTTTTTTTGCATTCAAGTTTATTTTTTTAGGGGGGGGGGTGAATTTTAAGAAAACTGTATGAAGTAAAGGCTGGTCTGTATTCAATTCAGAAAAAAATCAAAACAAGTGCATAAAACTTTGCATCCACTTGGTCAGCAACCCTTTGATTTTCTTGAAGTGCTACATTCAAAGTTTGTTTCTGCACAAAATTAAAATAAATCAAAGTTACTCGATTTGGGACCATATATAAAAGTCACTTTATGACCTTATTGATTTGCCACATCATCAGTGATGTTTTATGGCCTTGTTAATTTGACACACACCCGTATTGTTGATTGCCCCAATAAACAATTTTACCTGTAAACACGTGTGGTACTTGTGGCTTAATTAGTCAATGAATGACCATATTTTTGCAAGTGTTTTGGTGTTTACAAATTTGTGTGTTGTGTAGTCAACAACTATAAAGGGATGTTTTTAAAAAGTCTTGTGATAATTATAAAGTTCCTTTTTAACAGGTATTTATTTCATAAATTATATATTTATTTTGGAAAAAAAAGTTTAAAAATATAAAGATGACTTTATAAACCATTATAAGCACGTATCGTTTACTCCTTTAATACTACACAGGTACCAGTACAAATACCTTTAACCAGTTTATATTTGATTGACAGAGTTACATTTCCTGATAAAGTCGGTAATAGCTTGGTATGCAAATTAACTGCTACTGATCGCCGAATATGTTCAAATGGTCGATCATAGATGAAATATGATATGAATCATCGGAGAGCCATTAACCTTGGAGAATCAGTGGCTAATGCTTAAAGTCAAAATAAAATTGTTTAGTTTGCAATTATTGAAAATTATTGAATTCAATTGCTGAGACATATATCCTTCGACTCCATATGTGAACTGAAATTGTTATTTAACGCAGCGAAATTTGCCACCATCTTCACAGTCAATGTCTGTAGTATCACTTCTGTCCGAATAAACCTTCAATTGGTAGAAGTTTTTGCTTGGTAGCATACTGTTACTTGACTCTCCATAACAACTTCATTTTTAACATGGCAATAACTGATGACCTCTTGAATATATATAAAAAACAGCAGTATCTCCACAAATTAACAAATTAACCTAATGTTAAGAGGAGGGAAGGAGGGCTTTTTTGGATTATCACTTCTGACTAAAAACTCCTGCCATTCTTTCTAAACTTAATTGAAAAAGGAAGTTACAAATGCTCTTGCGCAATTTCTAATGGCACGACTAAAAACCACAATATTTGCAATATAATATAACGTACCCAATTGCCCCCTCTGATAAAGGATTTAAATTATATAAAATTTAAATCTAATTATGTTTTGATATAAAAAAAAAGATAAATAAATAGCAAACGGTGCCCCATAAAATACCAAATAAAAACTTCATTCAATACATTATTATACAAAATGAGATGGTGATTGAACACTTTTATCTTGTGAGGACTATAGGAGTTTCCGCGAATCCAATTAGTGACGTCACAAAATCTAATTTATATATGCAAATTAGCATTTTTGGTTGGCAAAGCCAAAGAATTATCACCATATAGCATTAGGATAGAATTTTCAATCTTTGATAACTTTTTTATTATATGCACGATTTTGGATCTGTAAAATGCATGTTAAACATTGTGATATTCATATTTTTTCTACCGATTTACTTTTTAATAAAAATAGACAAATATTTTTTTATGTGTATTTCAAAAATGTGAAAGTTTCGAAAAATTATATGGTTTACAAAATATGCTAATTTTATATATATTAAAAATAAAAAAACTGAAAATTTTTACATCCTGTAAAAGTGTAAACATACCATAATTGAGATCAAAAAGAATTATCCATTTATCTCAAATAACAAATTCTCACTAGGTAATTGAAAATGACATTTTTATGACCCTAAATAGTGACTTCGATTTCTTGCCAACCAAAGGTAATTTTTCAAGCTTGTGACGTCACGGCGGAAACTCCTATATACACACACACTGTACAATCTGAATGAGTAGAATATATGTGAAACAAGGATTATGTCAAGAAGTAAATATTTTGCAAAAGGATATTATTAATTATAATAAAGTATTAATTGCACGAATAAAGCACAACGTGAGAATAATATACCAAATGCATGATAGTTTAATTAAGCGATACAAATGCATGATTAAACACATTATTTTGATACGAACGAAGTTCGACGCGTACAAACATAGAACTTCTTGTTGTTAAAATTATCTGTTTAAATTTGTAGCTGTCTTACCAAAAACAATTGAAAAATTTTTGTCGATATTTCAGGTGTAGAGAAAAATAAAATTTACCAGAAATAGAAAATACTTTGAAAAATAATCACGATTATTTATCAACTTTAAAGGCGTGACATACATCATTGTGCAAAATCTTTCGTATGCATGCATCTAAAATTATAAGTGAATTGCATTTCTTTGCCTGAAACTCACTTGCTATACTTAATTCAGTTTTTTTTTTTCTAATTTTTCATGGTTAAATAATGGATAACCAAAAACAATAACAGAAAAAGAAAAAGTAAAATAGGATTTCTGATATAGAAATAAAAATGCATCAATTTGATAAATATCAACATTAATGTCGTGACATACGCCATTGTGCAATTTCTTTTTATATATATACATGCATTTTAAATAGTAAATTCCATTTCTTTGCCTTGAAACTCAATTGCAGCACTCGTCTTTTTTCCAGATTTTATTTTAAAAAATGGAAAGCTTCAGTGTAAGAGTAAGGGTCAATTGCAATGAGCTATATGAGCTTATATCAAAAGTTTCAACGGGTGTATAAGCTATGAACAATAAAAGAAACAAACCTTTTGTAATTGGGAACCCCTTTTTCTGGAAAACCAATCAGAATTCCCCCCCCCCCCAGTTTTTGGAAGGA
>MJUU01070431.1:11249-26672 GCA_002080025.1 Modiolus philippinarum
CCCCCCCCCCCCCTTGAAAATCAAATGGTGATAGATAAAATCAGAAACTTGGTATCGATTCTTTTTTGTGTTTCAAGTAGGGACCAGCTGTTGGACACGAGTTACAGACAATAAAAGATTTGAATGAGACGTGTTCAGAAGCTGGCTTAGGGGCTTATACAAACAGTCTTCCAATTGCAACAAACATTGATCTTTTTCATTGATTGTTTTAAAACCACAAAACCGAAAGTAGAATTTGCGTGACCTAGATTTAAATATGAAGATGGCAAGAGGTACTGTATTGTTTGTATAGATTAGATTAGACGTATAAAGAATACTTTTATGTTTTAATTTGACAATATAATACATCATTTGATATATTGATGTGAATATATACAAACATCTACGCTACAAATTGCACAAACATTCTTATGCATTGAAGTTTGCTTTTTTAGCTCACCGCTTACCTGGCCATGTGAGCTTTTACAACCACTCGTTTTTCATAAATAACCTATAAAAATTACATATATCAGAAATATAATTAGCATGATGAGGTCTACCTACACTGCGATTTTGACGAATCTTTGAGTTATTATCCCTTCGATTTTTTTCTTACTTTCAGTCTAATGAGTTGAAAATTATAAAAAGATATAGCTACAGTTGTATCAAAAAAACGACCGCATGCTAGTTCTACATGTTCTGCAATTTTGGAGAAAATCTGATGGATCATATTTGAGTTATTGTCACGTTTTCTTTGAATTTTCACGATTATAATAAGTGTTGACTTGTATTTAACCTCAGATAGAGGTTAAGTTTGAATTCCAAACGAGAACTACAATTTCTACATATGACCAAGATTGCTGCAAGCAGGAATATAGTTTAATTTTGGATCTATGGGAATCTACATATGACCGGCATGTTCACATCTCTTCCAAGACGGCTGCAAGCAGGGAACATAGTTTTATATTCGACTTATGGGAAATGCATTCAAACATCTTTTCATCTGACACTGCTTAAATAATTTGGATTAAATGATAACATAACAATAGCCCTTAAAGTGTGTTCTAATCCAAAATGGCAACCAACGGCGAACATAGTTTTAGATAGGACACTTTGGGAAATACACCCAAAAATTTTTCCCTCTCTGCAACTACTTGAACATTTTGTACCAAATTTGATTAACATAGTCCTTGAAAGTTTGTATTTTTTTATGTTCCTACCTCATGCCGGATGACTGCAAGCGGGGAACATAGTTAAACTTAGGTCCCTTTGGGAAATACATTCAAATATCTCCCTGTTTGAAGCTGCTGGAACAATTTTTGTTAAATTTGAACACGATGGTCCATTGGCGATTCCCTTCAAAGTTTGGATTTTATATGTTCATACCTTTTCCAAAATGACAATAACTTGAGAAGATGATTTAACGAAGGACCCACCGGAAATGTGATCAAAGATATTCTTTAAAACTACAGGAACATTTGAAACCAAATTTTATTTTTAAAGAATTCCGTTTCAAAGTTTGTGTTGTTTTTATTCCTACATCCAATATAACCAACAGTATAGAACATTGTCTAACATAAACGTAAATATATATATAGTTCTTTTATTACTGCAAAACGGGAAATTTTCGCGCAGTCTTTATTTCGCGGTAAATTGACAGGATTTTAGTTCGCGCAGTCTTGCATTCGCACTGCCAAATTGCTGACCATTGACTTCAATAATAGACTAGTAAATTCGCGCTGTTTTATTTTCGCGCGTCCATTCTAAACGCGAAAATCGCGAAAATAAAACTGCCGCCAAAGTTTCCCGATTTACAGTAATCAATTTCTTTTTTTGAAAGGAATAATACAGTTTAACAAAGATAACTCTTTGTGAGAAAATTCTACCCTAAGACTTCATTTTTTGGAGGAAAATTGAGTACTTTGCCGTCCATTTTTCTGATATTTTCTTGATATTGTTCTTGTACGACCACATATTTTGATATACCTATACAAATGTAAATATAATGATATACATCTTAAACCATAATATCACGTCAGTGGACCAAAACAATATAATTTTTTCGACTTAACACCTTATTGGTTTTAGAACATGTTTTACTCTTTTACCCTTAAGATGGTCCTTCGAATTTTGGCCTCTAAAATACAAACACTGAGGCAACGATTGTTGCAATGCGAATATTATGCGTTTTATTTGGTATAATTTAAGAATATGTGCACCAAATATTAAGAAGTTTTCTTATGAATTATACCAATTATACCGACACAGCGCTCAGCTTATTGAGCAAATTGCCAGGTTAGAAAAAAAAATTATACGCCTTGCACTCGGAACCATTTTTTTTTGGCATTTTTGCATAATTCTTATTTAGTATTCTACCGCCGTTGTTGTCTTATTAAATAAAGAATCTCTTGTATAATTATTAGCTTGGTTCAGAATGCAAGACATGGTTAAAACTCAGTTTGAATATATCCGTTGTCGCTTATTTTTCCGTAGGCTCTATGCTAATTGCCGTAAAGAGTGTATTAGAAATGAGCTAATTACAGTTTAATGAACCAATGTTTTGAAAAAAAAACAAATCACATATAGTTAAATATTGAAAATGTTGTTGTGTTAGAAGATATTGATGCATTTAAAGATCATCTCCAGACCTCTGGAACCACTTCAACAGTTTTATCCAAATTTAGCCATCATAGTCGTTGGGTGACCTCCTTCAAATTTTGATGATTTTTATGTTCCTACCCTTTCAAAGATTGCTGACAATAATTTAATATCTCCTCAGTAACTGTAACATCCGGTGTACTGATATCACTGGATGGACAAATGGTGACGATGAATAAACCCAATAGCCAGGTGAGCGATACAGGCTTATAATATATGCCTCTAGTTTGTTTTTTTACATCGATGATCCTAATTTGTAATAAAAATGTGATTTTTTAGTCGCAAAGGATGTGTTACAAGAAGTCTGTATTCCGGCCCACTTTGAATTTTAATTTAATATGTTCCAATGTAACCTAATATAAATGTAGTTTAAGATTGTACGATAAAATATCAAAACACGCATGTGCAAGTCACGTGATCCCGTAAATTTAGTAGGACTGCTGTCGAATCGATAAATAGAAAAGGAAAAGAAAAAACAACAATGAACATCATTTTGATATTATAATAATGTGCAGATTGTGCTCTTCTATCCATGATATAGTTCTTTTATTAATCAATTTCTTTATTAATCAATTTCTTTTTTTAAGGAAATAATGCAGTTTAACAAAGATAACGCGTTGTGAGAAAATTCTACCCTAAAATTTCATTTTTCGAGGTAAATTGAGTACTTTGCCGTCCCTTTTTCTGATATTTTCTGGATATTGCTCTTGTGCGACATATTTTCATACATCTATTTATGTAAATACAATGATATACATCTTTAAGCTAAAATATCACGTCATTAGGCCAAAATACAATAATTTTGTCCACTTAAACACTTGATTGGTTCTAGAATATGTTTTACTCATAAGATATTCTTTTGAGTTTCGAAATTTTGGCCTCTAAAATACAAACACTGAGGCAACGATTGTTGCAATGTGAATATTATGCGTTTTATTTGGTATAATACATCGGCAAACGAATACCGAAGCAAGAACGAGGAGAGGGGGGGATTCTAAAATCATAAATCCAAAATCACGGCAATTCACAGCAACACGAATTGAGACAGTATGACAAAGACAAAACAAATAAACAAAAATGAACAAGAACGTCACAAAGCTAAAGCACTAGTAGTGTGAACCCCTATAAAAACTGAGGTATCACCAGGTGCTCCGGAAGGGTAAGCATGATATAATTTAAGAATACTTGCACCAAATATTAAGAAGTTTTATTATGAATTATACCAATTACAAACACAGCATTCAGCTTATTTAGTAAATTGCCAGGTTAAAAAAGCTTTTGCAAAGTCTAAAATGCTAGCAAAGCCATATTTACTGAGAAGTTTGATGTGTATAAACATATATACTGATGATTTGCATATATGAATTAATAAACTTTGGTTATTTAGACAGATCACAATATAGAACATATTTATGATATTATAAATGCACTGAATTTAACTAAAAACACACATTTTTATACGCCTTGCACGCGTAACCAGCTTGACATTTTGCATGCATAATTCTTATTTAATAAGTAATCTCTTGTATAATTATTAGTTTGGTTCCGAGTGCAAGACAGGATTAAAACCCAGTTTGAATGTACCCCATGTCGTTTATTTTTCCATAGGCTCAATGCTAATTGCCGTAAAGAGTGTATTAGAAATGAGTTAATTTCAGTTTAATGTTTGAAAAAAATTACATATGGTTAAAAATTGCAATTGTTGTGGTGTTGAAAGACATCGAAGAAATCATGCTTCTACCAAATTTTTTTTTTGCCAAATCATGATCAGTGGGTCGATTTAGATTCTTAATGCAACCCATCCTTTGGCTACTAATTTATATAACAAAATACCGAAGTTACTGTGAATTTATTTTCTACATATGCGCATTTCGACAACTTGTCTCATCAGTGCAGATCAAACCAAAACATTCGGAAGTCCATTGACCGAAAAACGTACAAAAGCTGATAGAGAACAAACAGCCAAAAGGATCTAAATATAACATGAAAGAGAAAAACTAACTGTTGCATAAAAACATTAATTTCAAAACTAAATCAATGGTTGTACAAAGAGTTTGATTAACGTATAGTAGTCATTTATCCACTATTCAGAGACATTTTGTGTTTTATATGTCTCTGCACTATTACAAATAGTTGTATTCATTTAGAATAACGTTTTCTGACATGAAAATACCGAAATCAATATGAAGGTAAAACAAAATTAATAAGTTGACAAAATAAATTCATTTTCAGGAGTATTTTTTGTTTGTTTAGTGATATTGTACCATGGACCAGAGGTAAATAAGTTATATAGCTAAAAACTTTGCTTTCCTAAAAATCACACTAAAATGACCTGTCAATTTATTTATTTACTTAATTTATCATTATTTAGTTAAATGGCTTGCCCGCCACGAAAACTTAGTATAAATCAAGATACCTCGAAGTTGGCACATCAAACTCTATATACTTGGCGGCACACAATCATGTAAACTTGACCTATTTATTCACGTTCCGCTTAAAGGTGACGTCATTTGTATTAATTATTTGACATTGTTCATGTATAGTTTGTTTATAAACATGCAAATCATGAGTGGTATCTTAAGTACACTTGTTTGTAACAATCCATTGTATTCAATTTATGTATGTATCAAACAACGGCAGTAGAATACCGAAGGAACAAAGGGGTGAAATTCACAAAAAATCGAAGTCCAAAGACAGGGCAAAAACGAGAACACAGAAAACAATGACGTTAGACACAGAAACAATAACGTCAGACAGATACAAAGCACAGAAACAGAAATTACAACATTCAGAACAAAGGCACTCACAATGTGAACTGCAGTGAAACTGAGAGTGACATCAGGTGCTCCGGAAGGGTAAGCATGTCCTGCTATGTTAACAGCACCCGTCACACTGTGAGTGATTCGATCCGGGAAAATGTCAAAGTCGGTAGTCAAATCCGGGAAGACGGGAATCTAGTTGAAAATGTCCACTTTCATATATGATTTTTCAAAGAAAAAAATCATATATGATTTTTCAAAGAAACACAGAAAAAGCAAACCCCCTTTTCTGTGTTCTTTGCTTTCAATACCAAATATTTACAATATCATTTTATGAAACATACATTAACTGTTTTTATACAATGTGAATGCTACTGATTTACAATAACAATAATTACAATACCAGGCACAATATTTAATTAATAAAAAAAACTATCTTTTCATGTTTGATTTTATCTTTATGGACAAAGTAAGATGTAACACGTATGAATAATGTCCATTTTCATGTTCTATGTGGTTAATATAGACTAATCATTTGTCAGTTATTGAAAATATTAATTTAAATATTCTTTTTGAGTGACATTGAATATATTAAGTATAAAAAATATCTACTTACATGACTTATTTGGGAAATAACTACTGCATCACGTGGGTAAATTCTCCATTTTCATGTTCTATATGGATAACATTGGTTAAACAAACATGGGCTGAAGCAAAAAATATGAAGGTTATGAAAAATATTTTAAATGTTTTAGTTGAGTTATTATAATATTGAATAAATCAAATGGTGGGGCCAGAAAATCTCTAGTTGTTGTGATTTATTTTGATAGTATGGACAAAATAAAAAGGGCTGGTATGAAAACTATGTATTTTCATGTTGCGTTTTTGGTAATATTGACTAAATCCGAAGTGTTGGTATGTAAATTCTCTCTTTTCATGGTCTATTTAGAAATGTGTCACATTGAGTAATATTGACTATATCAAATATCGGTAGATGTACTTAGTCCTAGATTTGGTCTCTTATTTCGATATTTTTGATGATGAGTACTTCTTTTTTTATTACTTTTGAAAAATGGCTTTCCATATTATTTGATTCTAATGCTGCTGATGAGAGGTTACTCCTAAAACACGTGTACAGTATAACAGAATTATCTGTTTTTATGCAACATAGGTATTTTTGTATTTTGAAACTATTAGACCGATGCCACTGCTGGTGGACCAGAGGTCCCCGAGGGTATTCACCAGCCCAATAGTCAGACTTGTCTGACATGAAAAATTAACTTTGTGTTTCATAGATATTGACTGCTTTTATCAAAATTCTAACCCCTTAAAAATACTGAGGCTTCACTTCGTGTATGGCACTCGGGGTGTCCATATTACTAGATATGATCTTATATTTCCATATTTTTTCTTTTATTACTACTTTTGGATCATGGCTTTCCAATATTATGCTGATTATGAGAGGTTACTCCTTGAAACATGGGTACAGTATAACGAAATTTATGCAACTTGAGTATTTGTGTATATTGACTATGTCAAATGTTCTGGATATGAAAAATCTATATATATATATATGTTTTCATATTCCATTTTGGAAATATTAAATCAAATAACTGTGTCTGTTATGTAAAGTACATAACACGTTCAGTTCAGGTAACATTGGTTATTAAAAGCAAACGTGTCGGTTGTAATTTTCATGTTCTCTATGGATGCAATAGACTAGATGAAATTGCATGTTCTCTATGGATGCAATAGACTAGATGAAATTGCATGTTCTCTATGGATGCAATAGACTAGATGAAATGTTTTGGGTATGGAAAATATCTATTTTGATGCAATATTCAAATAAAATTTACTTTTTTCATATTTTATTTTGGTAACATGGGCAAAAAAATATTTCGGTTATATAAAATCTCACTTGAAATGTGTGAGGTATGGAAATATTCATTTTTAGTTCGCCTCAACGAAGTTGAGGAGGACTATTGGAGTACCCCCGGCGTCCGCGTCCGCGCCTGCATTTAGGTATATATCTTGGTAATTATGAAGGGTAGGGTCATCAAACTTTGTGTACAGATGCATCTTGGGCTATCTCACAGCCTCCAAGAAAACTAGGTCTCTTTGACCTATATTTTCTGCTTGACTGGCTTTCATTTAATTTTAGGTCCGAGTTGATATCTCAGTAACTGTATATGGTAGGATCATCTAACCTTGCATGTGCATGCATCTTTGGGGGTAGGTCAGCATCCAGGCAATATTAGGTAACTTTGACCTATATTTTCCGCATGATCGACTTACATTCAAGTTTAAATACGAGTTCAGATCTCCGAGTTCAGATCTAAGTAACTGTACATGGTACAATCATCTTACATTGCATGTGCATGCATCTTTGGCGGTAGGTCAGCATCCAGGCAAAGTCAGGTCACTTTGACCTATATTTTCCGCATGAGTGACTTACATTCAAGTTTACGTCCGAGTTCAGATCTAAGTAACTGTACATTGTAGGATCATCCTACCTTGCATGTGCATGCATCTTAGGCGGTTGGTCAGCATCCAGCCGAAGTCAGGTCTCTTTGAGCTATATTTTCTGCATGATTGACTTACATTCAAGTTTACGTCCGAGTTCAGATCTAAGTAACTGTACATGATAGAATCATCTAACCTTGCATGTGCATGCATCTTTTGCAGTAGGTCAGCATCCGGGCAAAATTAGGTCACTTTGACCTATATTTTCCGCATGATTGACTTACATTCAAGTTTACGTTCAAGTTCAGATCTAAAATTGTACATGGTAGGATCATCTAACCTTGCATGTGCATGAATCTTTGGCGATAAGTCAGCATCCAGGCAAAGTCAGGTCACTTTGACCTATATTTTCCGCATGAGTGAATTACATTCAAGTTTACGTCTGAGTTCAGATCTAAGTAGCTGTACATAGTACAATCATCTAACTTTGCATGTGCATGCATCTTTGGCGGTAGGTCAGCATCAAGGCAATATTAGGTCACTTTGACATATATTTTCCGCATTATTGACTTCCATTCAAGTTTACGTCCAAGTTCAGATCTAATTAACTGTACATGGTAGGATTATCTAACCTTGCATGTGCATGCATCTTGGGGGTAAGTCAGCATCCAGGCAAAATTAGGTCACTTTGACCTATATTTTCCGCATGATTGACCTACATTCAAGTTTAAGTTAAAGTTCAGATCTAAGTAACTGTACATGGTAGAATCATCTAACCTTGCATGTGCATGCATCTTTTGCGGTAGGTCAGCATCCGGGCAAAATTAGGTCACTTTGACCTATATTTTCCGCATGATTGACTTACATTCAAGTATACGTCAGAGTTCATATCAAAGTAACTGTACATGTTAGGGTTATCGAACCTTGTATTTGCATGCATCTTNGGGGGGGGGGGGGGGGGGGGGGGGGGGGGTAGGTCTGCATCCAGGCAAAAATGGGTCACTTTTCCGTTTATGTCCGAATTCAGGTCTCGGTTACTGTACATGGTAAATATAAGATCATCTAGCCTTTGTATACATGCATAAGGGATGGTAAATGAGCACCCTGGCCAAATTGGGTTTCTGTGTGCATGTGGCATTACGAGGCGAACTTTGTAATCGTTGATTACCTATGTTTATTTTTCTTTTCGAGTAAGATTGATTAAATAAAATGGACTGATTTGATAAAATGTGTTTAAATACGTTATAGTTAAAGTATGTTTCAGAGTAATTAATTGAATTAAAGTGCTTCGTAAGAAAAGGGGTGGCTAAAATGCCTTCGCGCTGCGCGCTCAGGCATCTTGACCACCCCTTTTCTTACGAAGCACTTTAATTCAATTAATTACTCTGAAACATACTTTAACTAACTTAAAGACCGTGCAATTTATTTAATATACAGAATTTTATATGTGAAAAAATGAATACTGACATCCCGCCATCAAAATAGAATCTTCTACTCATGTATATTCATCAGTTTATTAAGGCTATATCCATCAAAGTATTTTTTGTTCTACATGCGGAAAAGCTGTCTTTTATATTGATCTTGTGTCAATTATTTGTTTACTTTTATATATAAATACCAATTAGATTGTATTTGAAAAATTACCCGAGTTATCGATCTGTTGTCACTTTAAATACATTTTCTTACATCTGTTCATTAACTTGCGATAGTAGTCGCGACAGTTTATGGATGTCGTTTGATCACCTTGATATTACAGAAAGATAGCACAGGTTCGATCCTTGGACCGGGGAAATTTTTCCCAAATGAAACTTAAACTTCATCTAATATTTAGGTGAAACATAACAGAAGGTCAAAGTTGGCATATGCATAAAAATTAATGAGGTAAATAATTCGGGGTAAGTAAATAATTTGAGGTAAATTCTCAGTTAAAGTGCTTCGAAATCGAGAGAATCAATGGAAAGACAAAAGTAAGATGGAATAGTCCAAGGCATTTACAAGAATTAAAGTGTCTTGAATAACAAAAGAAATGCTCATAACAGGTCTTTAAATAAAATTATTGTTCTTTTGAGTTATTTTTGCTCTAAGGCAAATGTATGAGAAATTTTTAATCTCTATTCTAATAATAGGGACTGAAGTGTGTCGGTGTTTGCAAATTTGAGTAAATGTAATGAGTTTAATCGAAAACCCTGTTTTTAACAAACTAGCCATGGCTAAACAGTTTGTTTTCCATAGTCTATGATCAAACGTATTCACAGTCGATTTTTTATAACTGTTAACATAAACTTCAATTATGATGCATTCGATAATATTACGTCGTTGGTAGATCAATTTACTTTACCTTAAAGAAACATTAGCAGATCCAGAGGATGTATCCTTGGATTGGAACCCTTTTCGAAAAAAACATTATAAGTGCAAAATGTACTTGGAAATTGGTAAAAAGTGGCAAATTGCATTTGACCCAGATTTTTCAGGAAGCCCCTTTATAATGCATGGAACTGCATACAGTGCTGAACACCATTACAGACAAACGAAATGATCTTGATTTTTTTTATTGCAAAGTTACACTTTTCTATAAGAAATTGTAATTTGTTATTCGAGAATAAATCAAGTACATTTTATCATGAAAAGATTCTTAAAAATTTATAATTTTCTCTTTTGCTTTTCGAACCACGCGATTACCAGTGTCATAAAATTTTGTAGAAACCTTCCAACCAATAGAAACAGTTGTCTCAAATAGGGGGATTCCTAGTCTGTTTAATACTAGTAATTCAACATTATTTTTTGGAAGTTATTCTTTTGAGTAAACATGATTTCTTTGGGACAGGAACCAAAAACTGTAGGTTACTTAAAATGAGTTTTCAACACATAAATTCAATTGAAGTGAGTCAATTTGCGTTTAAAGCAATTTATGTGTTACGTTAATTTGAATTAAGTTGATTTAATAGAATTTTACTTGGAGTAAAATCATTTTAAGTGACTAAAATGGAGTTTTCATGATGACTTCAAGATGAAGAACAACAATAAAAGCGTTGTTCCATTGCTTTATTTTACCATGTATTTGCAGAGACTTTGTCTCATGTGCACTCACTCCATATCCCTTCATTGTTGACTTGTATAGTTTTGGTTTGAGCGAGCAATTTATGTGTGATCAGTGCAGAAATGATTTGAACATATAGAAAATACAGACTGCTAGAGTGTGAGATAATATGAATAACAAAATACAGGACTGCTAGAGTGTGAGATTATATGAATAACAAAATACAGGACTGCTAGAGTGTGAGATTATATGAATAACAAAATACAGGACTGCTAGAGTGTGAGATTATANACCTTAAAGAAACATTAGCAGATCCAGAGGATGTATCCTTGGATTGGAACCCTTTTCGAAAAAAACATTATAAGTGCAAAATGTACTTGGAAATTGGTAAAAAGTGGCAAATTGCATTTGACCCAGATTTTTCAGGAAGCCCCTTTATAATGCATGGAACTGCATTTCGACAACTTATGTCTCATCAGTGCAGATAAAATCTAAACGTTTGGAAGACCATAAACTCAAAAATGTTTAAAAACTGACAGAGAACAAACAACCAAAGTGATCTAAATAATATGAATAACAAAATACAGGACTGCTAGAGTGTGAGATTATATGTATAACAAAAATACAGAAGTTACTGTGAATTTAGTTTCTACATGTGAGGATTTCAAATAATATCAAAATAGTAAAGGAGAAGATTAACAATATACCATAAAAACATCTCCTTCAACTTTATTTACATAGTTTTGATAAAATGCCAAAATTGATTATTGATCGCCATATAAAGTGGTAACATGCTGAAACATAATGTTTTTATAACTTACCTATGTAGGCCATGTAGGTGTCATTTTTGATTTCTTAGGAAAATACAAAAAAATCATTATTCAAGGATCTTGCACATATCACTATAATAACATAATGATAATAATAATAATAATAATAAAGCAAAGGTATTTGACATATCGGCAAACAGAAAACATACGATTGACAAAATTCCTTACACCTTTTCTTGTCTAATTTAATGTCGAGATCTTACGTATACTTAATTTTTTCTTGCTTTAAGGTCGAATTCAGAGAATTCAGAGATTCAATAATTTCAAATTTGCTAGTAACGAGATTTTGGATAGTACGCAAAAATCTTGTAGGCAACTAACATTGATGTTATAGGTATAGTTCAAAATTGCTTATCTACATTGTATGAAAAAGTAAATGAAACACGTTTTATAATAGGTACTCAGTTTCAATTTCTTCGTTTCGAACAGACACTGGAAACCCATAAAGTTGACAAAGATGACTTTATTGGAAGACATAATGGAGAATCCATACCAAAGTTTATCGATCGTGTAGTAAACCCGGATGACACATACATTCGACACTGTAAGAGAACTATAGATTCAGTAGCAGACCTTATGAGAAGTAAATTATTTTCGTATAAAGTAGCCCAAACAATTAAGGTTAGTATTTTTATTATAATCCTCAGAGTTTATATTTATTTACCGTTTGAAAAAAAGAACAAATCAGTGTTTGTATTTGCTTTTCAAAACTGTATAATATCAGTAATTAATCAGTTTACACATGTATATGAAATTCGAAGTGTAAGAAAAACACTGAAGAAATTTACAAGTCTCCTCTAACTTTCTCTGTGTCATGTTAAACATTTTAGCCTCTATAGGTATCTCAAGACGCCGTACTGTTACGATCATGAGTTAACATATCAATACAATGTTTTTGTATTGACTGTAGTCAGAGATGGTCTCAAAAGCTTCTGCGAATCATATATGGATTTTTTTTTATTCAAAAAATGTCCATTAGAATGAAGATCTCCTCAGCATATTGCGATTGTATTCAAACTTGTGATTTTTATGCCCCGCCACGAAGTGGAAAGGGGAATATAGATTTACCCTTGTCCGTCCGTCCGTCCGTACGTCCCGATGTTAAGTTTTGTGTTTAGGTCCATATTTTGGTAACCACTTGTAATATTTTAACATTATCACATCAATATATGCACCTTGGTCAGTACTACTAGATTCACCAACAATTAGGGATCCATGACCTACATTTTACGCTTGAGTGACTTGTGTTAAATTTTGCGTTTAAGTCCATTTCTCAACAACTACACATCATACAATAATGATGTTTCATCAAATTAATTGCCTTGATGAGTACTACCAAAATCATTGAGAATTAAGTGGCTTTGACCTAGATTTTACGCTTGAGTGACTCTTGTTAAATTTTACGTTTAAGACTACACATCATACCACAATGATGTTTCATCAAATTAATCACCTTGATGAGTACTACCCAAATCGTCAAGAATGTAGTTGCTTTGACCTATATTTACGCTTGAGTGACTATAGTTAAATTTTGCGTGTAAGTTCATTTCTCATCAACTACACTTCATACCACAATGATGTTTCATCAAATTAATCACCTTGATGAGTACTACCCAAATCGTCAGGAATGGAGTGGCTTTGACCTATATTTACGCTTGAGTGACTATTGTTAAATTTTGCGTTTAAGTTCATTTCTCATCAACTACACTTCATACAACAATGATGTTTCATCAATTTAATCACCTTGATGAGTATTACCCAAATCATCAAGAATTAAGTGGCTTTGACCTATATTTTACGCTGAGTGACTTTTGCAAAATTTTGTGTTTATGTCCATTTCTCAACGGCTAAACATGATATCACCATGGAGTTGCATCGAATAAATCACCTTGATGGGTGCAATCCAAATCAATGACAATTTAGGCAAAATAAAAAAATACATTAGCTTCTCAGGCACCTGCCTCATCTCTTTTCTGAGACCTAATTTTCCTTTTTTATTTAAGTTTCAAATAAAAAAAAAACAAAATCACCTGCCTCATTACTTTTTGGACATTTCAGCAATGTAAAAAGATGCCTCATCATGATTTTGAACCAATAAAAATAAAAATCTTCTGCCTCTCTGCCTCATCATTTTTTCTGAAAAATGACCTGAGAATCTAATCATTATTTTTGTATGGCCTTAGTGCCTTTTACCAATATTTTACGCTTGAGTGACTTTCGGTAATTTTTTTGTTTTAAGTTCATTTCTAAACAACTTCACAACCTAACATTATGATGATTAATGAAATGAATCATTTTAGTGAAAACTACCAAATTTTTAGACAATTTGTTGACTTTGACCTACATTTTACACTTGGATGACTTTGTTAAATTTTTATATAAGGCCAATTTATTAGCAACTTTGTGGTTAATCAAATAAATCACCATAGTGCATAATTCATAGATTTTTATAACATGACCAATATTTTATGCTTCAGTGACTTTAGTCGGGAAATTTTTGTCCATTACTAAACACAAATATTTAGTCGGGAAATTTTTGTCCATTACTAAACACAAACATTTAGTCGGGAAATTTTTGTCCATTACTAAACACAAATATTTAATGAATAATCATCCGTAACAGTACTCATTGATGATTCCATACCAATTCAGTGACAGGGAACTAATTCCATTGATGATTGGCTAAGGTTTTTATCTATTGTGATAACTTTGTCGGCGGGGCATCCATGTTTTATAAACACATTTACTAGTCTACTTTAATGTCTTTCCATATTATTGGATTTTAATGCTGCTGATGAGAGGTTAATCCTTGAAACACGTGTACAGCATAACGAGATTTACTGTTTTTTATATAACTTGGGTATATTTTGTATTTTATACAACCCTTTCATAAAATAAATTAAAACAGTAATTCTCGACCTGCCGCAACAGTGTTTCTGCAACATAAATGACATGTTAAAGATGCTTTAATTTTTTATTGAATTTTTTATCTACAACATCTGCGTCGAATGTGCAGGCCGCGTTTTTAACAGACAATAGGGATTCTTAAGGGATCAAATTGTGCATACCTTTTAGCTGACCTTTTCGTTTATTTATATAAAGCAAAGTTTTTCAGGCCGATAAGTGATTAGTTTTTAACAAAAGAAATGGAACTCTTCATTAAACGAAACAAAAAAGGTCTACTCAGATTGTTTTCCGTAGTTA
This sequence comes from Modiolus philippinarum, assembly GCA_002080025.1. Lineage (NCBI taxonomy): Eukaryota > Metazoa > Mollusca > Bivalvia > Mytilida > Modiolidae > Modiolus > Modiolus philippinarum. Next base: position 26,180 of record MJUU01070431.1, read on the forward strand.
CAAATTCCAAAAAGTTGTTTCTAACAGGAAAATTGAATGATTTTTAAAATCACGTATTTCATTAAGGTATAGAAATAATGTAAATGTTCGCCGTTTGATTGTAAAGTTTGTAATTAGTGCGTAAATTGCGGTTTAAGTGGACTGAATTCGGTGTCTATAATTCTGGATGAATTAAATATACATCTCCGGATTTTCTCCAAAATTGGCTTACTGATTCATAAAGAATTGATGAATACGTGTGCAAATTTTCATTTCCGCCCTTCCACGCATTTACCCAGAATAAAACCCCAAAGTTAGTGTATTCTGCTACAATACTGGCTCTATTTTTAGAAATGAAATCGAATTTACCTACATACGTCATGATTACAACTTACGAGTCAGAGGCCCATTCAGGTAATCGTAATTTGATTTTTGTCTATAGTTTGTTTAAATGTATTTAATGAAAAAGTAAACATTCTACTACGGCTCCAAATAAATATTTAGATACAGAAAT
>MJUU01070433.1:0-26422 GCA_002080025.1 Modiolus philippinarum
GGTCACAGACAAAAACCATAAAGCAGACTGTCATGTACTACTCAAGACACTTATAGTTTTTTTTCGTAATTTTTTATTTTTAAATATTCACTTTTTAGCTCACCTGGCCTAAAAGGCCATGTGAGCTGTTGCCATCACTATGCGTCCGTCGTCTGTTGTCCGTCGTCTGTCCATCCGTCAACAATTTCAAACATCTCCTCTGAAACCGCTAAGCCAAATTAAACCAAACATGGCCTGAATCATCATCAGGGTATGGCTTCTCAAACTGATGTTCAGTTTGTCAATCTGTCGAACAACATGGCTGCCATTGCTAAAAATAGAACATAGGGGTTAAATTGCAGTTTTTGGCAAATAACTCGAAAATCGTTACAGATATCAAAAACCTGACATGGGGGTAAAAATGATCAGCATGATGAGATCTATCCACTGTGCAATTTTGAAGAAAATCTGAAAACCCATCTCGGAGTTATGGCCCTTTTTCCGTTAAATTTTCAAAATTTTTGCATTTTTTATTTTTTATTTCAATAAAGGGCTACGCCGAGCGCAGCATGATACGACTGCAGCATGTCGACCAATGAAATTTCAACAAAAGTAGTTTAAAGTGAATGTGGACACAGTAAAGAGCTTGACACAATAATTAGATGGACACAAAAAGAAGCTAGACAGTTATTAGCTAGAAACAAAATAGGGAAAAAATAAACCCTTTTGATTACTTACTAATAAAAAACTGTAAGAGCTATGCAAAATATGTAATATCAACTAAAACTTGACATCCATAGAAATTCAAAGAAAAAAATCCATCGAAATCCGATGAAAAATAAAGATTTGACATATTTAGAAAAATTGCATTTTTGGCCCCTTTGACCCCTTGTAACTCTGAAACGGTAAGACCTACACAAAATCCGTTGACATACTGCTGAAAGCATAGATCAAGAGGAATCCAAAGAAAAAAATTCCATCGAAATCCGATGAAAAATAAAGATTTGACATATTTAAAAAATTGCAATTTTGGCCCCTTTGACCCCCTTGTAGCTCGGAAACGGTAAGAGCTACGCCAAATCGGCTGAAAGCTTAGATCAAGAGGAATCCAAAGAAAAAAATCCGATGAAAAATAAAAATTCTACATAATCTGCAAATTCGCAATTTGGCCCCGTTCGGTCCCTCATAGCTGGGAAAGGAAACAAGTTATCAAAAATCTAATAGCTGAGCGCCATATTAATTTTTCACAAGGAATCCATTGAAAAAAACTGCATCAAAATGGGACTAAAAATGAAAAAATTATTTTTTTGAGATTTGCCCCTGTTGGGCCCAATTTATCTCGTGAGCAGTACATGCTACGTGAAATCCGTTGGCTTAATCCAGATTGGAAATTTTCTCAGGAGCACACTGAAACAAACACCATCAAAATCCAATAATTAATAAAGATTCTACAGTTAAAAATGTGAAAACACCCAATTTCACCCCTTTTTTGGCCCCTTTTTCTTAAACGGGCAGGGCCACCAACTCAAAATAAAACCTCTGTTTACGCATGTGCCAAGATATATCATACTAAAATTTCATAATGATCAGTCCACTAGAAGCAAAGTTACGCTGTCCACAGACGGTGACACCAATGCGGACGCCGACGACGCCAGCAGCATACCAATATACGACAGCAAAATTTTTGCGGTCGTATAAAAAGTGTAACAGATAGAGGTCAAGTGATAATTGCAAAAATGTTCAGCATATCAAGATCTACCCACCCTGAAATTTTGAAGAAAATCCATAAACCCTTGTAGGAGTTATTGCCCTTTTTTCACTGAATTTTTAAAATTTTCGTATTTTTCATCTTTTATTTCAAAAACTATAGAAGATGAAGACTAAGTGTAAATTGATGAAATGTTTGCCATGCTGTGGCGACTTCAAAACTGATGTTGAAAATTGTTCCTTGACTGCCATTTTCAAAATGGCCACCAAAAAAGGTGGGAAAATTCAACATTGTCCGATTTCAACGAAATTCGGTTTCCAAATATATATTGATGTTGCGACTTCAAAACCGGTGTTGAAAATTGTTCAATGACCGCCATTTTCAAATTGGCTGCCAAAAAAGGCGGGAAAATTCAACATTGTCCGATTTCAATGAAATTTGATTTCCAGGTAGATATTGATGTTGCGACTTCAAAACTGATGTTGAAAATTGTTTGTTGACTGCCATTTACAAAATGACATCTCGACTTCAAAACTGGTGTCGAAAGTGGTTCTTAGCAAGAACGTTTTTTGTTAAAAAAGCCCAACAAAGAAATAGTAAAACATGATCAGACTTTAAAAACAGTTCAAGATATTGGAGGTGTTTGAGCTACGAAAGTTTGAGAAACTGAAGATGAACTGTATAACTTACAATGTTACCTTGATTGTGGCAACTGAAAGCCAGGTGAGCCATACAGGCTCCTGGGAGCCTCTGGTTTTACATATTGATAATTTTGACAAATTTCAATTACAAGGTCTATATCTACAATTAGTTTACTTCTCATTCCCAAAACATGCAGAAAAAAAACATTTATAATAAAGTTTAATTATCAAAACAGGTTAGGATATATAATAAGGATAGTTATTCAGACACAGTATCTTACTCATTAATATAGTAAATTTTATAATATCATACATATATATATATATGGTGGTCTGACTTTAAATTTAAAAATATAACTATTCAGAAGAGAATAAATATTACAATTTAACACTGTAGATAATACATACAGAACATTTTACAAGAATACACTTTGTGCACCCTAAGTCACTGTCCATTTGTAAAGTGCACAAAAAAAAACCAAAAAAACCCCAAAAAAACTACTATATTTCTGTATTAAAATCATGGGGTAATATATCCTTTTCAATCAAACAGGTACCTTTTAAAAACAGACCACTTATTTTAACTGCAGGAAATTTATGATATGTAGCTGACAATTTCTTAATTTCATAAATATTTTTAAGTTTCTTTTTAGCTCCAATCAAAGTTGGTATTTGACCTATAATTTTACAATTATATATATAGTGTTTAATAACAATAAAAAATAAATTCTGAGAGTTCTGAACAATGTCGACTGTCCCAAACATAACTTTTTTTAATGTAAGGGGTAGATGAATATTACATGAAATAAAAGGTGACTCAGCAAGCTGCAACCACAGAGTTTTAACTATTGAACATTCCCAAAAAAAGATGAATAACAGTCTCCTTGGTTTCGTTGCAAAAACTACAAAGATCCGTTTCTTTTAGTTTACACTTGTATAAATAAATTGAACAGGTTTAGTTCCACTTTGCCTTGTAATTTCACAGGAGATCTTTGAATGTGTTTGTATTCCCATAAAGTCCAATATTAAACTTAGTTCTCTACTGTTGGGCATCAATTTTTTATGGCTTTGTTGTTTCACAGAAGATCTTTGAATGTTTTCAAATAAGGTCCAATGTTAAACTTTGTTCCCTGCTGGTAGCCATCTTGGATGTGATGTGGACTTTACAGACACATTTTTCAAAGGGGCAATCTAAGGACTGTTGTGACCAAGTTTGGTTCTAATTGGCCTGGTAGTTTCCGAGAAGATCTTTGAAGTATTTTCCCTTAGGACACAATGGTAAACTATGTTCCAAGCTGGTTGCCATCCTGAATGAAGTGCAGACTTGCAAGATAAATTTTCAAAGGGGACCACCCAAGGACTATTGAGACCAAGTTTGGATCAAATTGGCTTTGTTGTTTCAGAGGAGACAATCTTTGAATGCTTTCCCACAGGGTCCAGAGTTAAACTATGTTCCCCACTGGTGACCATCTTAGATGTGATGCATACTTGCCAGACACATTTTTCAAAGGGGGCCAACAAAGGAATATTGTGACAAAGTTTTGTTCGAACTGGCCTAATAGTTTCTGAGGAAAAGATCTTTGAATATGTTTTCCCATAGGGTGTAATGTTAAACTAAGTTCCCTGCTGGCAGCCATCTTGGATGAAGATGAAGTGCGGAATTGTCAGATATATTTTTCAAAGGGATTACCCAAGGACTATTGTGACCAAGTTTGGGTCCATTTGGTTTTTTTGCTTCAGAGTGATTTCCCATAGTGTCCAACGTTAAACTATGTTTCCTACTGGTGGCCATCTTTTATGTGATACAGACTTGCAGGACACATTTTTCAAAGGGGCCAACTAAAGGCTATTGTGACCAATGTTGTTTCCAACTGGCCTAGTAATTTTTGAGAATGAAATCTACAAAATGTTTTCCCTAAGGATTAAATGTTCAACTAAGTTCTGTGCTGGTGGCAATCTTGGATAACTTGACCATGTTCAATAAAATAAAATAATAAAAAAAGAAGTCCTTCACAAGATGAACATTTTTTGCAATTTAAACTTGACCTCTATCTAAAATTATACTTGAAATATAAGACAAAAGGTTTTCATGACAAATTTGACCAATAAAGGGCAATAACTCCTACATTGGTATTTAGATTTTCTAAACAATTTCCAAGTGGGTAGATCTTGATATGATGAACATTACTGCAAATTAAACTTAATCTTTATGTTTTAGTTTTTGAATCAAAAATAAACATACCAATTTTGACAATTTTATGGTTAAAGGACAATAACTCTGAAATGGATCATTAGATTTTCTTCAAAATTGCTTTTTATGCTGATCACTTTAACCTGATGTCAGATTTTTGAAATCTGTAATGGCATTCGATTTATTTGCCAAAAACTGCAATTTACCCCCAATGTTCTACTTTTAGTAACAGCTGCCATGTTGTTTGACCTGGGGCACAGAAAATTACACATTTTAAACTATATACCCTAGTGATTTCAACCCAATTCTGCTTCCATTTGGCCCTGTGGTTTCAGAGGAGAAGATTTTTTAAAGTTAGCTAACGATGGACAGAGGGACGACAGACCCTAAGTGATGGCAAAACCTCAACCATAGCCAGGTGAGCTAAGAATGAAGTGTCCACATATACCTATGCCTCATTTGACAATAGTTGTATCATATCATTACAACACCCCCCACCATTTCTTATTTTTTATTTTTTTTCTTACCTACTACTTTGTCTCCTGCCAAAATAAACACAGAAGTACAAACCACTCTTTATTGTGAATTGATGAGATTCATGATTTTTAATCAATATCTTGTTTTTTAACAATAAATAATAAATCTGGACCAGTAATAACACTTGATGAATCAAATTTTGTGTTAGTAAAAATCTTGATCCAAGTTGAAAATAATTTTCAAGTCAAAAATTATAAATTAACAAAATGAGTCTTTGTTCATATTATATCACAATGGTTATTGTCCCTCCGATTCCTGTCACTATAACTTTTGAATTATAATAGAAGACGCTCCACCTCCTCCATTACAAATGGCTGCCATTCCAAACTTCCCAGATTTCAAGTTATGTACTAAATGACCTGTTATTCTGGCTCCAGACATTCTGCAATTGAAATATATTTTGTTAAACTTAATGAAGGTAATATAAAATTAAGAGGTAACCAAATTATATAATAGAACACAAATTACAAATTTTACAGGAATTCTTAGCAGTTGCTGCAATATCACGAAACATTGATAAAAAACAATTTAGACAGACTTACCCTATTGGATGCCCTATACTGACTGCTCCACCATGTATGTTGACTTTATCCATATTTAAACCTAATTCTTTAACATTAGCTATAACAACATTACTGAAGGCTTCATTAATCTCCCACATATCTATGTCATCTTTGGTCAGTCCTGCTTGTTTTAATGCCTACAAATAAAGATTATATAAAATATCATCGCCACATATCTATGTCATCTTTGGTCAGTCCTGCTTGAATTAATGCCTACAAATAAACATTAATATAAAATATCATCGCCACATATCTATATCATCTTCAGTCAGTCCTGCTTGTTTAAATGCCTACAAATAGATTTATATTAAATAACCTGCCAGCAGATCTAGGTCACACTTAAAAAACACACAGAGTAATATCAGGTATTTTCGACAAGAGACAGTTTTCGGACACTTTATTAAAATGATGAATTTATTGTATGCAGTATTTTGCATTTGATGAACATTCACAGGCATGTATGCAGTTTAATTCAAGACCTTTTTAGAGTCAGATATTGTATAATTGTTGCTAACATGTTACGTTTACTCCGAATGATAATGGCTTCTTGCAGCAATAGAGAGCAGACAAACCTCTATGAAACAGCATTCTCCTCCATTATTGGAGGCCTCTCACATCCAAACAGAGGAAATGAGAACAATACATTAGAATACAATAAATCTACAATATAAATCTAAATCCATGTATATTTTTCATGATAACACAGATCTTGCAAATAGCAGTTTCGTCTAATTTTGATCAGTGTTAGCCACTTGCAATGTATATCTGCCTACTGCCTTTGTGTAAGTTTTCAAACTACCTCATGGGATGGGATTTAGGTTTGTTTTAAAAAATGGAAGAACATGATCATAATATAATGAAGGGTTTACATAACAATGAAATAGTTATATTTTAAATTTGGATCTTTGATTTAGCTGTTGAATATGTCCGTATTTCGACTGATTGCGCCCCCATAAAACTCCTTTATCTGCATTGAAGAGACATAATTTGTCGAAATGGCCATATGCAATAAATAAATTTACTGTAAGTTTGGTACATCTTTATTTGCAATAGCAAAATCTATGATTTACCATCTCAGATAAAAAAATACAACAAGATTAATTTCTAAATCCCTTTTCTAAATGAATCAAAAACACAGTTTGGTTGGTTGTGAACAAAAATGCCTATAGTGGTCAAAAATATCTGTTGGTGGTCCACAATAGGTGAAAGTGGTCAAAAACTGCCAATTGATGGACCATTTATTTAACAAGACTCCTAACCTTCAAAGTTGAAAATAATTAAAGTACAGGAAGTTGAAGATATAATGTGTATATATGGATAAATAATATGTACCGGTACTTATAATTTATGTTCTACCCACTATGATGTCAAAAATAAGTCATGTGGTGGAAACTGCCAACATTGTTCTCTAGTTTTGGGAATTAATTTATGCTCTGATCTATATAACATATGAACTCTTGACCGATAAAAACTTCTGACCACATAACAAGATTGATTGATTGGTAAATTGTTATTTAACTTCAGCAATATTTTGGCTATATCAAGATGAAAACAATGTGTATTACAGTCAATTCTGGAGTATAGTAAAAGGGCTTGGCAGTAAAATTTTGATTTTCACTAGAAAAATAGGATGTATCTGTAGCGAAAAGATATCTAGAGACCACCCAAAACTGAAAGCTTACTCAACTGACATAATACTTCTAAGGTATAAAGAGAGAAATGGTTTTATTAATAACCAATCTGCAACTGTCTAGACAACAAAAAAATCAGGAAATAATGACCCAACAAATTCTATTTCACAGCTTCAGAGGAGATGCCCAAATTTTGTTTTAACCACAAGATCAATTCTTAAACAAGGACCTGTACTGGTGGCCATGTTTGTTGCCTGATCATAATGAAATGAGCAATCTTTGCTGACCACCTTCTATACATCATTCATAAAAACTGGTTCAATTTGCTGAACTTATTTGAAAGGAGATGATAAAAATTATTTTTTTCCAATGGTCCAATGTCTTATGCTTTACTAAGTTTTGAAGTGTTTGTTGTTGAATCAGAAACTCCTATACATAATTCATGTGTTGTTTGGTTCAAATTGCTGTAGGGGTGTCAGAGGAAATTATCAAAATATATTTTTTTCATAGGGCCCAATGTTGAAATGTTCCACTCTAGGCGAAATCTTTATTGACAAATCTGAACTTGATGAACAAACTTTATACAATACCTTGCATACATCATTCTACTCAAGTCTGGTTCTAACTGCTGCAGTATTTCAGACGAAATGATCGAAATCATTTTTTTACTCAACAGCAGTTCTTTGGAATAATCTTCCCTTAAGGGCATACAATACAGTATAGATCCCATATTGATTTTTTCACAAAAATCTGATATAATGAAAATTTTGATATGAGGATTCCAAATATGAAAGAAAAACATACCTTAATGACTTACTTTTTGAGATATTTAACATTGATAATCGCTATTTTGGGGTAAAACCAAATAATTTGCGTTTTTCATGGACATTTTTAAATGGTTGTAATTTTCAAAGTACTTGGGCTATTTTAGTTCTGTTTTTTTATCTATGTTGCTCTTATTATCGCCTTTAAATGGGATTCTGATAGAACATATTAACAACATCCGATCTATCCATTATTTGGAGTTTTTGTATATGTAATGCGGGATTATAGCTATATTCATGGATTGAAATTGATATATAAAAGAGGAGGCTCTCAAGAGCCTGTATCGCTCACCTGGGCCACCGCTGACATATGCAGTAAAAATAATCCCAATGTTTTAAGGGCATTATTTTCAAATTTGTTAATAGACATTGATGTTATATTATCTTAAGTTAAACTATATTCCAGACTGGCAGCTATTTTGGATGGGGTCGCAGTTCTACTGTCACCTTTCTTGAAGGGTACCATTGAGTCTAATTTTGGTTCCAATTAACTAAATATTTTCAGAGGAGAACATCTTTAAATGCTTTCCGATAGGCTTCCATTAGGTCTCAAGGTCAAACTATGTTCCCCACTGGGGCCATCTTGAATGCGATGCAGACAAGCCAGGCAAATTTTTCAAACTGGAACAACTAGTCTGTTGTGACCAAGTATGTTTTCATTATTGGCCAAGTAATTGCAGGAGAAGATATTTTAATGTTTTCCCAAAGGGTCAAATGTTAAATCTGTTCCCTGCTGGCAGCCATCTTGCATAAAGCAAAGACCTGAAAAACAAGTCTTTTGCTGGGCGGCAAACTAGACTGTTGTGGCCAAGTTTGGTTCCAATTGGCTGAAAAGTTTCAGAGATCTTTGAATGTGTTTTCCAAAAGGATGCAATGTTAAAACTATGTTCCCTGCTGGCGGACATCTTGGATAAAGCGCAGACCTGAAAAATAACCTTTTTGCAAGGGGCCACCTAAAGACTATTTTTGCCAAGTTTGGTTCCAATTTGCCCAGTAGTTTCAGAGGAGAGATCTTTGAATGTGTTTTCCCATAGGCTCCAATGTTAAAACTATGATCCCAGCTGGCGGCCATCTTGGATATGGCGCGGATCTGAAAAACAACTTTTTTGCAGGGGACCATCTAAGGACTATTTTGGCCAAGTTTGGTTTCAATTGGCTCAGTAGTTTCAGAGGAGAAGATCTTTGAAAGTGTTTTCCCATAGGGTCCAATGTTAAAACTATGATCCCCACTGGCGGCCATCTTGGATATAGCGCAGATCTGAAAAACATTTTTTTGTAAGGGACCATCTAAGGACTATTGTGACCAAGTTTGGTTTCAACTGGCTCAGTAGTTTCAGAGGAGAAGATCTTTGAAAGTGTTTTCCCATAGGCTCCAATGTTAAAACTATGATATCCGCTGGCGGCCAACTTGGATATAGCGCAGATCTGAAAAACGATTTTTTTGTAAGGGACCATCTAAGGACTATTGTGGCCAAGTTTGGCTTTAATTGGCTCAGTAGTTTCTGAGGAGAAGATCTTTGAAATTATTTTCCCATAGGGTCCAATGTTAAAACTATGATCCCCGCTGGCGGCCATCTTGGATATAGTGCGGATCTGAAAAACAACTTTTTTGCAGAGGACCATCTAAGGACTATTGTGGCCAAGTTTGGTTTCAATTGGCCCAGTAGTTTCAGAGAAGAAGATCTTTGAATGCTAAGTTTACACCGGACGGACGGACGATGGACGAAAAGTGATGGCAAAAGCTCACCCTGGCTCTAGCCAGGTGAGCTAAAAATTGACTATTGATTTTTCCTTCATAATTTGGCAGTTGGTTCTCTCGGTGACATTTTTCTGAAAGCCAAAGAGAAAATAGGGGGGTCCATGTGCTAATTTTTAAGATATTTGAGAACAAGAGGCTCTCAAGAGCCTGTATCGCTCACCTGGTCCTTGATTAAGATAGACATTTTATATTAAAGCCCATATACATGTATATAATAAAACTATAGTTCAAATATGCCCAATTAGTTTAAGGGGAAAAGACGTCTGTTAGTGTTCCCCATGGGTCCAATGTTAAAATATGTACCCTGCTGGCAGCCATCTTGGATAAAATGAGAACCTGAGAAAAAAAAAACATTTTTCTTTTCAGGGGTCCACATAAAAACTATTTTGACCAAGTTTGATTCCATTGGCTCAGTAGTTTCAGAGGAGAAGGTCTTTGAATGAGTTTTCCCATAGGGTCCAATGTTAAAACTATCTTCCCTGCTGACGTCCATGTTAAATACAGCGCGGACCTGAAACCAGCTTTTTTGTAAGGGACCACCAAAGGACTACTGTGGCCAAGTTTGGTGCCAATTGGGTTAATAGTTTCAGAGGAGAAGATCTTTGAATGTGTTTTTACCCATAGGGTCCAATGTTAAAACTATGTTTTTTCCGCTGGCGGCCATCTTGAATATCGCGTGGACCTGAAAAACAGCTTTTTTGTAAGGGACCACCAAAGGACTATTGTGGCCAAGTTTAGTGCCAACTGGCTTAATAGTTTCAGAGGAGAAGATCTTTGAATGTGTTTTCAAATAGGGTCCAATGTTAAAACTATGTTCCCTGCTGGCGGCCATCTTGGATATTGCGTGGACCTGAAAAACAGCTTTTTTGTAAGGGACCACCAAAGGACTACTGTGGCCAAGTTTGGTGCCAATTGGCTTAATAGTTTCAGAGGAGAAGATCTTTGAATGTGTTTTCCCATAGTGTCCAACGTTAAAACTATGTTTCCCGCTGGCGGCCATCTTGAATATCGTGTGGACCTGAAAAACAGCTTTTTTGTAAGGGACCACCAAAGGACTATTGTGGCCAAGTTTGGTGCCAATTGGCTTAATAGTTTCAGAGGAGAAGATCTTTGAATGTGTTTTCCAAAAGGGTCCAATGTTAAAACTATGTTCCCCGCTGGCAACCATCTTAGATATCGCACAAACCTGAAAAACATCTTTCTCTTAAGGGACCACCAAAGAAATATTGTGGCCAAGTTTGGTGCCAATTGGCCTAGTAGTTTCAGAGAACAAGATCTCTGAATGTGTTTTCCCATAGGGTCCAATGTTAAAACTATGTTCCCCGCTGGCGGCCATCTTGGATATTGCGAGGACCTGAAAAACAGCTTTTTTGTAAGGGACCACCAAAGGACTATTGTGGCCAAGTTTGGTGCCAATTGACTAAATAGTTTCAGAGGAGAAGATCTTTGAATGTGTTTTCCCATAGGGTCCAAATGTTAAAACTATGTTCCCTGCTGGCGGCCATCTTGGATATTGCACGGCATGAAAAACAGCTTTTTGTAAGGGACCACCAAAGGACTATTGTGGCCAAGTTTGGTGCCAATTGGCTTAATAGTTTCAGAGGAGAATTTTCCTATCGGGTCTAATGTTAAAACTATGTTCCCCGCTGGCGGCCATCTTGGATATCGCACAGACCTGAAAAACAGCTTTTTGGTAGTGGAACAACCAAAGACTATTGTGGCCAAGTTTGATGCCAATTGGCTTAATAGTTTCACAGGAGAAGATCTTTGAATGTGTTTTCCCATAGGGTCCAATGTTAAAACTATGTTCCCCGCTGGCAGCCATCTTGGATATCGCGCGGACCTGAAAAACAGCTTTTTCGTAAGGGACCACCAAAGAACTATTGTGGCCAAGTTTGGTGCCAATTGGCTTAGTAGTTTCAGAGAAGAAGATCTTTGAAGGTCTTTTCCCATAGGGTCCAATGTTAAAACTATCTTCCACACTGGCGGCCATCTTGGATATTGCGCGGACCTGAAAAACACCTTTTTTGTAAGGGACCACCAAAGGACTATTGTGGCCAAGTTTGGTGCCAATTGGCTAAATTGTTTCAGAGGAGAAGATCTTTGAATGTGTTTTCCCATAGGGTCCAATGTTAAAACTATGTTCCCCGCTGGCAGCCATCTTGGATAATGCACAGACCTGAAAAACAGGTTTTTTGTAAGGGACCACCAAAGGACTATTGTGGCCAAGTGTGGTGCCAATTGGCTTAATAGTTTCAGAGGAGAAGATCTTTGAATGTGTTTTCCCATAGGGTCCAATGTTAAAATTATGTTTCCCGCTGGCGGCCATCTTGGATATCGCACGGACCTGAAAAACAGCTTTTTTGTAAGGGACCGCCCAAAGACTATTGTGGCCAAGTTTGGTGCCAATTGGCTTAATAGTTTTAGATGAGAAGATCTTTGAATGTGTTTTCCCATAGGGTCCAATGTTAAAATTATGTTTCCCGCTGGCGGCCATCTTGGATATCGCACGGACCTGAAAAACAGCTTTTTGGTAAGGGACCACCCAAAGACAATTGTGGCCAAGTTTGGTTCCAATTGGCCCAGCAGTTTCAGAGGAGAAGATCTTTGAATGAAAAGTTCAAAGTGATGATAGCAAAAGCTCACCCTGGCATTAGCCAGGTGAGCTAAAAACTGTAAAAAAATTCCACAAAATAATATTTTGGCGGTAAATGACGTTGTGTTGTATTTCTCTTGGCATAACGTCCGTCATTTTTACCCGCCGATTTTTACATTGTTCTTTTTGCATTAGTTCATCATGTGGTAGAGTATCGCAAGTTAGTGTCACAAATATTTGTTTATTAGTGGTTTTCTCACATTACATTTTTTGGGGGGATCAGTTCCAGTAATGGTCTCACATGGTGCAAGATGATAAATGTATATTTGAAAGTGTGGTCCATTTTTGTGTGACCCATACATACATGTTTATGTAAATTCAGTTGAGAGTCTGAATAACATTCGGCCAGTTACATGCAAATACCAGTTAACAGTACAATGTTGTTGGCTGCGGAGGATGAGTTCCTAGTGACTCGTGTCGATTAATCTATCAAAGCAATAATCATAATGTTTGTTTGTAGTTTGTCTACTAGGAAACTTTGTCTCATATGCATGAGGGAATTTCTGTAGTTCGATTATTTAGTGTTTTTATTATTGTCTTATACTGCACGGAAAATAAGGACAGTGAAGTTATAACCTGAATTACAGTAATTAAAGGACCAAATAAAGAAAATGAAAACAAAATACATTTTATCCTAGAAGGTACAGAAGATAGACCGGACATTTTACCAACTAGTTAACCAGTTTGATGTCTCGTAAATCAGACTAATCCTGATGTATTTACTTTGTATAGTAGTGACTTAGTCGCTTCACCTCCACAACATGACATCTACAGTTGTGCGACTTGTTCAAATACACAGTCCATCATTCACATTGCATCAGTACATTTCAACATTTAAAGAAACCTTCCACAATGTCATGACATTTATTTAGGTGTAAAATTTAAGACCTTTTAGTGAATACAATAATAAGCGTTGTTTAAATTTTTACACTGCATATTATTGAACATATGTGTTGTGAGTAAGATAGTGCATTTCGCCGTAATGAATTAACTGGTATGTGTTACGTTTCAAACTAATACTGTCCTTTTCCCACGAATTCATGACAATGTTTTGAGTGACGTCACGAAAATCCGGAAATCGTTAAAACTCCATATAACAACGTTATTATCTCCCCTGTAACTGTATCCTATTTATCTAGCTGTGAAGTTTTCAGGATAAAAATTAAAAATCATATTTTAAATGGGTGTTTCGGTATGATGCACTAATAAACAGGAAAATATTGCAAAATGTTGCAATTGTAATTGTTATATATTTCTTGTATTTTTATGTATTTCATTTATTGTTTGTTTTTATTACAAACATTATGTATATTATTTGAATGAGGGCCTCAGGGAAGATTGGTTGTACCAACTGTGTTTACCCTCTATAAATAAAGAATTTACTTACTTACTTACTTACTCAATCTTGTTCGTCCCAAAGGGTGTTTTGTTAAACTAAGTTTCTTGCTGATGGCCATGTTCTTAAATCAACTATAATGAAATAAGCAATTTTTATAAAAGACCTTCCATAAAAAACTTCTATACAGTTTGCAGTAGTTTCAGGGGAGGTGATAAAATGTGAAGAGCTAATAGACAAAGGAGTGACAACAGACAATGGATGCTAAGAGATGGCAATAGCTCACACTGCAATTTTTAGATCAGGTGAGCTAAAAAAAGACCTTGCTTCTCTTAATCATATAAATCAATAGCTAGAAAACACCTGTTTAATATGAGATACAATAGCACGAGATGAAAATGTGGTTTGAATTAGAGTTTACATGGGCCTAGATATTACTGATCATATATAAAGTCAAAATAAATTTTAAGTACATGTTACCTTGGGAACAGCATACGCTGGTGCTGTTGGAAAATCTATTGGAGCAATGGCTGCATCAGCAAAAGCTGAAATAAGATAAATAAAACAAAAAATTTAAAGTATCATGTATAATACTAAGCTTTCAATTGAATACTTTTTATGATATTATTTGTGCGATGTGATTGGTTCATTTGAAATCACATGGCATTCTTTAAATATACTGTAAATCTAGTATTTCTGTAAATAGTAAATGACCTTCTATATTTGGAAACGTCATTTTTACAACATAATTTATATGCTAACACACCTAATGATACATGCTAATTAAAATAATTTCATAAAATAATACAACAATTTATGAATAGCAAGTTCAGACAATAACTGTTTAAAACAGGGTACATGAATGTCATTATTGAAAACTGTTTATGGTTGTAAACTGGTTGTCATTCAGTATGTCTCTAACTATAGAAAACACCTCTGTAAATTCATAAATACACTTGACCTTGAATATAATGTCACAAAAATACAAGGAAAAGTCTATACATACTTTGGTTCAAAATAACCTTGGCATTATTCAGGACATGCTTACCCTTCCGGAGCACCTGATGTCACTCCTGGTTTTTTGGGAGTTCACACTATAAATGCTTAAGTTCTTAATGTCGTCCTTTTATTTCCGTGGATTGTGGCTGTCTCATGTCCTGTTTTGTCTTTGTTTTTCTTTGTTGCCATTTTTACCATGTCTTTGGACTTTGATTTTTGTTATGATCACTTCCTTTGTTCCTTCGGTATTCTACTATTCTTTCTTGATTAATCGGACTGTTTTGTCAACTATAATTGCCTTTTATCTGTGACATCAAATATATATTACTTTTGGACACAAAATACCATTTGTTACATTCCGTAGGCGATATAAGTAAATACATATCTGTGGAAATGTTAAAAATTTGGTTTTCTGATATTGTTTAGGTGACTTTATATTTCAAAATTACTTAAAGGAAATTATCCTATTTGATACTCAATAAGTTTAAATCGTGATATCATTTCCGGAAGTAAGCTGTACAGTACAGATGCAGATTAAGGTCAAACAGTGTTTGACGTTGAAAGTTCAAATACCCTTACCAACAATTTTAGCCAAAGGAGTTACATTTAATCTCTTCGCTGCATCTGAAGTCATCAACACCAAGGCAGCTGCTCCATCATTCAGGGTACTGGCATTAGCAGCTGTTACTGTACCTATATGTAGAACATAGAGTAACTAATCAAAATTAGAATCTTTCTGTACGGCTGCTACTCTATAATTCAGAGTGCTGGCATTTGCAGCTGCTATTGAACCCAAATTCAAAACATGAAGTCTTTATAGACATTGTAGCAAGCAAAAATATAGAATGTACAGAATTATGGCATAGCAGAATGAGGAGATAAAAATATCACTTGTATAGTAGCAGGTATGGCAGGTTAAGATGTGATATTAGTGTTTTTTTTTTCTACCAAAATCTTCAAAACTGCCATGATATTTTTTATCAGCAACTTCACAATTTATACAACATTAAGGTGTCTCAGTGGTATTATTCTGCCATTTTTGTCTAATAATTGTTCATTTAGGTTGCATTCATTAAGAAATTTAACAAAATAGTTATTTAAAATGAAAAGAAAGTTCAATTGTATTTAAAATTTATATTCATAATCATTTTTATAACATTTCCATTTGAAAAACATGAGCTAAAACACATGAGCTTTAAATCTGTTGCTGGATTTACAGAACACAGAAATTATTCAAGGGAGATAATTTGATAAAATAATCTAACAAAGATATCACTACAGAAATTAACATTTTGCAATTTTTCTCTCTAATTTCAACGGTGACCCCTAATTTTTATTTTTGATATGTAAACTACATATTAATAATTAAACACATGCAAAGTATGAAAAAATTCTATAATATATTTTTCAAACTATCGTCTCATATAATCATATTCCCTATCATTTCTATGTAAAATCCTGAAATTTTCAATTTCAGATTTTGCGCTTAAATGCACGGTGACCCCCAAATTTTATTTTACATTTTGATCAATAATACAATTATGTTTCTACACAGAAAATTTCACAAAATTCTATAATAGGAAATTAATACCATGCAGACACCTTAAATAAGTTTTAAAATTTCCCATTTAATTTGTTGTTTATTGTTTTTCTATGTACCTGATATTTCCTTGTATTTTTAACATAAAAGAGATGCAGACGGTATTAGTTCACTGTTGATTAAGGCAATGAACAAACAAGATGGGAGCAGTCGGAAACGACAGCTAATACCCTCGCCTGTAGCAATTAAATTTCAGTCAAGTTTCAAAAATATTAATTCTCAAAAGCAGCATCACTCTCCATGAGGCATCCAATGACCAAAGAGGATTGATGTAGTATCTCAGATATGAACCTTAATGCAAACTTTAACCTGAGTCACTGAAGCATAAAATGTAGGTCAGAGTGACTAAATTATCATCAGAAGCAGCATCACTCTCCAAGACAAATCTAGTATCCAAAGATGATTGATGTGCCACATGTAGTTTCTCAGATATGAACCTTAACACAAACTTTAACCTGAGTCACTGAAGCATAAAATGTAGGTCAGGGTGACCCAATTATCATCTGAACCAGCATCACTCTCCAAGACGCATCTTGTGAACAAAGATGATTGTGGTATGATGTAGTATCTCAGATGTGAACCTTAATGCAAACTTTAACCTGAGTCACTGAAGCATAAAATGTAGGTCAGAGTGACTAAATTATCATCAGAAGCAGCATCACTCTCCAAGACAAATCTAGTATCCAAAGATGGGTGATGTGCCACATGTAGTTTCTCAGATATGAACCTTAACACAATCTTTAACCTGAGTCACTGAAGCATAAAATGTAGGTCAGAGTGACCCAATTATCGTCTGAACCAGCATTACTCTCCAAGACGCATCCAGTGAACAAAGATGATTGATGTGCCACATGTAGTTTCTCAGATATGAACCTTAAGGAAAACTTTAACCTGAGTCACTGAAGTGTAAAATGTAGGTCAGAGTGACCTAATTATCATCTGAAGCAGCATCACTCTCCAAGACGCATCCACTGACCAAAGATGATTGATGTGCCACATGTAGTTTCTCAGATATGAACCTTAACACAAACTTTAACCTGAGTCACTGAAGCGTAAAATGTAGGTCAGAGTGACCCAATTATCATCTGAACCAGCATCACTCTCCAAGATGCATCCAGTGAACAAAGATGATTGATGTGCCACATGTAGTTTCTCAGATATGAACCTTAAGGCAAACTTTAACCTGAGTCACTGAAGTGTAAAATGTAGGTCAGAGTGACCCAATTATCATCTGAAGCAGTATCACTCTCCAAGACACATCCACTGACCAAAGATGATTGATGTGCCACATGTAGTTTCTTAGATATGAACCTTAACACAAACTTTAACCTGAGTCACTGAAGCGTAAAATGTAGGTCAGAGTGACCCAATTATCTTCTGAAGCAGCATCACTCTCCAAGACGCATCCACTGACAAAAGATGATTGATGTGCCACATGTAGTTTCTCAGATATGAACCTTAACGCAAACTTAAACCTGAGGTGGGACGAACGGATGGACACTCGGACGTACACTCAGATGGACGGACAGATGGCCGAGATGCTATATCCCCTCCCCAACTCCGTTGGGCGAGAGGATAAAAAGCCTTAATTGATTATAATTTTCCTCTTTTAAATATATTTGAAACAAAATATTTTGTCACTTCAATTATCATAAAACTGTGTCTCTGTTAGGCAAAGGACATTTTAGCGAAATTGAATTTGATTGTGGTGGACATTTTAGCAAGAGAAAATGTGTACATTTTAGCGAATTAGATTTCAGTTACCTGCAAAATATTGATGGACAATTTAGCCAATTATAATTCAATGCAATAGATACGTGATCTTTAAAAGAAATTATAAAATATAGAAATTAATATAGTCGAACTAGCTTCCATGGCTTGAACACCCAAGGGACCGTTGAAAACAGTTCGAGCCAAAGGGGTGTTCGAAATACCGAGGTCGAATTATGTTACAACTTAAACAAAGGGACCAGAAATTGGTTTGAGGCATCCATAGTGTTTGAGTTATTGCAGTTCGAGCCATCGAAATTCTACTGTATTTAGTTTATTTCTAAAGACAAAACTAATATACTGAGATTTTATGTGAATTCACAAGAGGCGTTTTCAAAAGAATCATAATGAATAAAGAACAAGTGACCATTTTGTTCAAGCTCTTGCTCTCAAGTACCGGAAAAATACCTAGTTAAAAATCAGAAACGCACCAAAGGTGCGAGGCCCAGTTGCAAACATTTGTTATTTTCATAAGTACATCATCGGATAGGCAAATAGTTGCATATAAGCATATAAATTTTTTTATTTCAATCAGAGATTTATAATGGAACTTTTGAGGATGGTTGACTTTGTCCTAACTTGACTAAAAATTTGGCAGAGGTTATAATCTAGGTGATACATACTGCTGATAACTGCATGAAGTCAAAACATTCCAAGTCCCTTTTCAAAAAAAAAAACTTTGGGCAAGGGTTCCCCTTAAAATTAAGTTTTTTAATGTTGCTGAAATTGCATAAGTATGTATCAGAATGCCTATTTTTCTAAAAATTTCCGTTTCTAGTTTGGTATACATGGCACCCAAAAGCTCCACTATCCATTGCAACTCATTTCAGACCACCTCTCAAAAAAAATTGGGGCAGGGGTTCCCCTTATAATCCAGGTTACATAACATATTGCTGAAATCAAAACATTCCAAGCCCCCCTTTCAAAACAAAAAAAGAATGGCAGGGGTTCCCCTTATAATCTAGTTTATACATATTTCTGAAATTGTGAAGAAATATATGAAGCAGAATTATTTTTTCAAAGATTCAGTGTTCTGGTTTGGTTTCCATGGTAACTGAAAGCTCCACTTTCCATTACAACCCATTTCAGACCACCATTCAAAAAATAATTTGGGCAGGGATTCCCCTTATAATCAAGTTTATACATATTGCTGAAATCAAAACATTCCAAGTCCCCCTTTCAAAATAAAAATTTGGCAGGGGTTCCCCTTACACACGTTTCTAAAATTGTGAAGAAAAATGTGTAGCACAATACTGTTTTTCTCAGATTCAGTGTTCTGGTTTGGTTTCCATGGCAACTGAAAGCTCCACTATCCATTAAAACCCGTTTCAGACAACCATTCAAAAAAAATTTGGGCAGGGGTTCCCCTTATAATCTAGGTAATATGTATTGCTGAAATCAAAACATTCCGAGCCCCCCTTTTTTCATAAAAAAAAATTGGCAGGGGTTCCTCTTATAATCTAATTTATAATTCTACAGAAAATATGTAGCAGAACACTTATTTATTTAAAGATTCAGTGTTCTGGTTTGTTTCAATGGCAACTGAAAGCTCCACAATCCATTACAACCCATTTCAGACCACCTTTTAAAAAAATTTGAGCAGGGGTTCCCCTTATAATTCAGCTAATACCTATAGCTGAAATCAATTTACAAGAAAATCAGAATACACAAATGTATTTTTTTCATCTAAGATTTTATTTCTACTGGACATTGCAAAGGACTTTTAGTAATATTGAATACTTCTTAACATTAAATTAATTACCTCCCTTAATTTATTACCTCCCTTTTTTTAATTTTGACTTCAATATATCATTTTTTATGTTTTTGTCATCCAAAAAAAGTGTGTTGGTGAATATAATTAGAACTATGAAATGAATTTACATCTTAAAGCAATATAAAAACTACTTTTGTATGAACAATAAAACTTTTTTAGTTATTTTTGTTATCAAATAATACCAAACCTGTGATTTTAGGCTTTATTGAAAAGTTTAATTTTTGTTACATTTTTTGAAGTTGTGACCTTGACCTATGTCGCACCAACCTCAAAATCTATAGGTTTCCTCCTCTGATCATAACTCATGTCTATGCCAAGTTTCATTTGGATGTGTATTGTGGTTCTGGAGATATAGACGCTTTCAGAAATTGGTGATTACACAGTTATCGAACTTGACCGTCAGGTGCCGCATGGTCGTCCGCCATTAAGAGGGTGTAGCTAGACGGTATTTACTGTGGCAACGTATGGTCATTTGTCGTGATTAAATCAATAAAAAAATAGAATTTTAACATTTTTATTTTAAACAGGTATCCGCTCTGAAAGAATATACCTGTTAAAATTAAATTTTTATAAAAACTAATAGATTATGAAATGCAGTTAATATGAAAATTGATCAAAATTAAGGTAATTTTTTTACTAAAAATGTTTTGCGTATTACATAATTCAGCAATTCATGCTTCTGTCCAGGTGATAATAAACAGATTATTACACCTGGAGGCATGACACGTGTCCTTAATATACAGATCAATGTAATTGTTTAAACCGGTTTAATTAATTTTATGATCCTTTGATTCTTTTCACAAAGTGATGGATTTTGAAATAAAATTTTTATTTACCACGTGTTTTGAAATTAAATTTCACAAAAAATTTATTTCTACTGTACACATATTTTTTTCTCAGAAGAAATAGAACAAAGTACTATCCTGGCATAAAACCACTTTCCAGCTGGACTGCTCCTTTCTAGCACAAAAATTATAGCTATCTTTTCTTGGTGGGAGGAAGGTAACTCAGGCCAATATCAAAATTTGGTAAATACTCAATATTTTCATTGCATTACAAAAACAGGAAAAACAGCAAACACCTACAATGGCCAGGAACTACAATCACATGCCACAATCTACAAGCAAACTGCACCAGAAAAACAATAATGAAAACAAGAGACAAACATAAATAACGATAGGAACTCGGGATAGCCGGACTTGGTACCGGCACCAGCAAAAGCCAGTGGTAGGGTTAAACCGGTTTATGGGTACCTAAACCTCCCCTTTCTCTATCCCGTTTCCCTATAGTATCATAAACACGTGAATAAAACCCAATACAGGTAGACTACTAACTCAATGACCACTATCTTGGAACAGAAAAAGCATAAGACAAAACGTAATTTTGAAAGAAGGGTCAAAGAGTGCTCGCCGCTAAACTGCCGGCTAGCTCAAGGAATCTAGTCTGCTGGTAAAACACTGTCGCACTACGGAAGAAAAATCAAACTCAAAACTTCCCGAAGGGTTTGGTAAAGAGTCTTCATGTATTTCAGCAGACATAGGCAGTATCAGTGAGAGGCCAGTATATATGTAAAGTCTTCAGGTCACTGGAATCAAAAGCCATAAACTAATTTATCCCTAAGATATAGTTTGAACCCCATCTCAAAAGATATTAAAGAAACACGAGTTATAAAATAAAGGAGTAAATAGTTGCGATATATTACAAATGTATTTGATTTATATGAATTTCGACAAGTTGAACGCTATCCGTGAGCTCAAATCTCAAATTTTGCATTTCAATCTTTATTTTTTTTTCATCAATTTGCGTGTTATTAGGTGTGAAATTATTTTGTTCAACTAACTATTTTTTAGTTTCATTCTTGCAGAATGACATCATCGTGCATCATTCAAATAAAAAAAAAATGTAGTTCAATTTTATATTTGATATCATTGTTTTGCCGATTTGCGTTTTTTTTTTGTTCCTACTAAAATTAATATTACCAGAGACTTTTTTAATCAAGGACGTATAAATATACGTCTTTGTTTGAATTAAGTACTTTTTTGTGTTTTTTTTAACTTTATAAACTTGAACAAAATGTTTCAGAAAGCAGATATTTTAAAAGCGTTCAACATAAATTTATTATCATTTAATTTTTAAGAGCTTGTATATGCACATTAGTATCCTTTATAAAAACATAAATATCCAAGTTATTTTTTTCAAACTTTCGGAAAATCTATCAAGAATACTTCAAATATTTTTTTCGTGAAATACAAATGATTAATTTATTAAATAAATCTAAATTACTTGTGAATTTGATTTCTTTTCCTTCAAAACAAAGTTTTGTTTTCTTAATCAACTTATAAAATATCGAACTTCTCTACTTAATTAACAGTCATTTGTAATATATTAATATATATTTGGCGGTTTCTTTGATGTCATAATAACTGTTTTATCACTTAGATAGGTTTTGATGACTTTCTCAACAGGTGTTCTTGGAGTAATTAACTGTTAAAGTATGACACCTGTATCATTAAACCTTATACCGATCGATCGGCAAACGCCGAGATGTTACGAACGTTACACCCTTCCGGTAACAAGTTCATTCGGAAGTCGGCAATGGCGACACCCACGAATTTGTGAATAAAAAGGTCTATTGTGTGGAAACGGATAAGTCAAATTTTTGTTCTATTTTTAGAAGTTGTGACCTTGACCTTTGTCCAACAAACCTCAAAATCAATAGGGATCTTCCTCTAATCATAACTCATGTCTGTGCAAAGTTTCATTTGGATATGACATGTGGTTCTCAAGATATCATGCGGAAACCAAAAGTTGACGCCCGGACGATCAGACACCATTCATCAAATTATAAGCAGAGTTCCAGAGTTCGACTTCGTCGCAACTTGGCTAAAAATGTCTAAAATGTGTTGTGCTTATAGTGTTCTTGCCTTAATATTTTATTTTTATTTCATTTTGAATTTTCATTAATCTATTGAATAAGTGATTCATTTTAAAATTGTCACAATTTTGAATAAACATATCAGAATAGCTCTACTAAAAATCCTTCTTCCACCTCTTGTTTGGTCAACACTCATCAGTGAATAACATGCAAAGCATGGAGAACGAAGTAGGCATTGGCAATATAGTTTCTGTCGTTAAAATGTACATCTAACTTTTCTAATTTGGCTAAAATGTCCTTTAAAAGTTTCGCTAAAGTGTACACTTTCTTGTCGCTAAAACATCCTCATTTTATTTGCTAAAATGTCCACCCGTTTCGCTTAAATGTCCTTCCATGGTCTCTGTTCCTCTTACAAAGACCTCAGGGATAGTATCTTTTAAAATATAGTAAATAGTGTAGAAAATCTCATCATTTTGCCAGTTTTTTTTTTTTAATCAAATATAACACCACTCAATTATCATGATGAACCCAATAGGACAGTTGAAAGTTGCTGAAATATAGTTGTATATCAAACAGTAATCATTTCCATCAAAATTGCACCATAATTTGAAATACATGTATAAAGCATAAAATGCATAGGTGTTACACAGAACACATGTGTCGCCATCACTATATATTTAAGAATTCCTGTGTTTGAAATAGAATCATAATGTCCATGTTGCACATCTACATTTCATACTGAAGCATGTATTCCTCCAAGTTTGGTAGAAAAATACAGAGCCGTTAATGAGGAGTTGTGGATAATTGAGACATACCATAAGACTTGATAACCTTAAGAGTAAGTTCAATGATAATATGGAATTCTGGGATAAATGAAAAGAAAGGAAAACAAAATGCATGGTGCACATCTTCAACATATACTGAAGAATTCATGCAAGTTTGGTTGAAAAATACAAAGCCATTGAGGAGGAGTTGTGGATAAAAGAAACTTACCCTCAAGACCCCAATAAGCTAAAATAACAAAGTCCAAAAAACAGCGTAAAATCTTGAAAAAACAAAATTTAAGAAAAAAAATGTGTGGTGCACATCTTTAACATATACTAAAGCATTCCTGCAAGTTTGGTTGAAAAATGCCCAGCGGTTTGTGAGGAGTTGCAGATAATGAAGATGTACCCTCAACACTCCAATAAGTAAGAATAACAAAGTCCAAAAACAGGGTAAATCTGGAAAAAAACAAAATTAAAGAAAAACAAAATGCATGGTGCACATCTTCAACAAATACTGAAGCATACCTACAAGATTGGTTGAAAAGTGCCAAGCGGTTTAGGAGGAGATGCGGATAAGGCTTAAATTTTTTTAGCCATACAGACAGACAGACAGACGCAAGACGATGGATGGTGATCCCTATGTGGCGATCCTGCACTAAGTGCAGGCGACACTACAAATATTCATTTAAATTTTAAACAAGCCTTACCATCTTTCTGAAATACTGTTTTCAAAGTTTTAAATTTATCAAAGTTGACTTTTTTGTATTCTTCATCTTCTGATACAGTGACAGGATCTCCTAAAAAACAAAATAAAGAAGTTGTCAGAATGTTTAAAGGATGAATTTAATTTTCATTTATTTCTCCATATTTTAGGGTAAAATATTGCAAGTTGAGTTTTCTTATTGTAAATTTTCCTTTTATTATATTTTCTTACAATTTGCCTCATGAAGAATTTTCTTTGTATGAAATAAAGTGAACTAAAGGAGGGCCGATAAGTTAATTGTGAATTCCCCCTAATATCATAATCTCACTGAGAGGTCTTCCTAAAGGTTAACATGCCTGTGTCATTACTCATAGCTTTAGCTTCACCAAGTGCAGTATTTTTCCATTTGCCCTTTCTTCAAACTATTTTAATTTTTTTTTTTCATTGATATCTCTTTATATAATAAAGAAATATTATATTTCATTTATGCTTTTAAAATATCATGATTTTGACATTCTGATGCATAGTTTTACCCCTTTTCTTCTTGATTTCCACTGGAACAATTTCTTTATCTAATACCCCACTAGCTGCAGCCTGCTGACTTAATGTATAACTTCTAATGGCATATTCATCTTGTTCTTCTCTCGATATATTATATTTCTTTGCAGTGTTCTCTGCACATACACCCTATTGAATTAATGAATGACATATGACCAAGAAATATAAACAATTGGCAAAAATATTTAAGCCTGAATAGATAAAATCCAAAGATATTGATTGATTCTGAAAACTGAGGCACATACTCCCTTCAGGGAAAAAGAATAAGAAACCAGAGTCTTCATGGAGACTATAATTGCTCACCCAGTACATTGAAGAATATCTATCAGACGATAGCAGCAAATGAAAATTAATTTCAATCAGAGACAAGTTTTTAAAATTTAATAGTACCCTCTTCAAAAATAAATCTGGACAAAGGTTCCCCTTATATTAAGGGTATAGACTATTGCAAATTAGCCAGGCAAGTTATACAATCCTAAACAAACAGGTTTTTAATTAGAACCCTTCCAGACCCCCTTAAAGCATTTGGACAGGGATTCCCCTTATTACAATGGTACAGACAATATTTGCTTAACACACATGAAATTTGATATCTAATTACCTGTTACAAACATATATTTTTTTTAAATCTGAACCCTTAAAGACAATCCCCTTCTTCACACTTCTTTAAAAAGTTGGGGAGGGTTTAATTTTATCTGTATAATGTATGTTACCAACATTGTCAATTGCCAAACATATGGTAATGAAAAGCATGACTGTTAATTCTTTCAATTTTCACCAGTTTACATGGCAATTAAAACCAGCCATCAGTGTAACAGCTAATTAAACCCTTTTGAGACCCTCTGTTTAAAAAGTCAGCTTTGGTTCCGCAAAAATTATTCATGTTATTGCAAAAATATGTATAGTTGTCTATCCTTTTTTGGTAAAACTTAGCTTACTTTACAAACCATAGGAAAATTGCATCATAAGATTGTGATGGCTGCCATCATGGATTTACATTGGCACTCAAATCATATATTTGGTAAAGGATAATCATGTTTATACCATCCTGATCAAAATTAACTGGTTCTATAAAACTGTTTTCAAGATGCAGCATTTTTCATATTTTTTTTCAATAGTTTTTATCATATTCTTATGTTACTTTTATCCAGGAACAATTATTATGATACATACTAACCATATGTATGTGATCATAATGATATGTACTAACCATATGTATGTGATCATAATGATATATACTAACCATATGTATGTGATCAAAATGATATATACTAACCATATGTATGTGATATATACTAACCATATGTATGTGATCATAATGATACCTACTAACCATATGTATGTGATATATACTAACCATATGTATGTGATCATAATGATACGTACTAACCATATGTATGTGATCATAATGATATATACTAACCATATGTATGTGATCATATTGATATATACTAACCATATGTATGTGATATATACTAACCATATGTATGTGATCATAATGATATATACTAACCATATGTATGTGATCATTATGATATATACTAACCATAT